>JAQJVL010002604.1:0-89903 GCA_035578905.1 Stictocephala bisonia
ATGTACTAAAAAATTGTAATGACGATTTCCAATCTCTTATCAAGCGTCTACCCATGATTTTTAGTAATTTCCATCATAATAGTACATTACAAGATATTTCTGCAGTCTTGTGGAACATGCAGTCAAGGTTTTCACTGTGCATTGTTTCTGTTGTGTAGGCAATGCGAAAGAAGGCCAGGTCGGTGGGGCTAACCCATGCCATGAATATAAATCCTGCCATCAAGCGAGCCGTGAAGCTGTGCATGGCATTGCCACTGCTCCCTGCTGAGAGGATAGCAAATGGCTTTGAATCTATTAAAACGTACTGCAGAGAGCAAGGCGTGATGACAGATTTAGATATTTTCATGGCATACGTGGAACGAACTTGGATCCTAGGTATGTTATATATATAAGTATAACATTTGTTGGTTGTTCAATACAAAAATTGAAATAGGCCTAATTGGATTGGCCGTAGAGGCTAGAACCTATAATCATAACTTTAATCATAATAAATACTTTAGTTATAACCGTTATAATTAAAAACGTACATGTTAACGAAAGCATAATTATTAGATTTGAACATCTAACTATTAATAATTTAAAGTGTAATTTCCTCCAATGTAAACTGAATATATGTGCAAGTAAGGTTTGGAAGGGTATTTAAGTTTACACTTATAACAATTACAACTTTCTTGTATACGAATTCTTATATATGGATTTTCCTCGTCTCCGCCCTCGGTTGATGATGATTGTCTCCGCTGGTCATCAACCGATTGGCGGATGTAGGGGCTTGGTCTCCTCCTCCTCTGCGATTTCCTTGGAGGTTGGAGCTGAAATTCCGTCAGATGTAGACGGACAGGCCCGAGTGCTCGGGCCATGTACCCCACTATAACAAAAAAAAAAAGATAAACATTGTTGTTATTTGGTGATGTAATGCTTATTGTATACGTTGTAGGTTTGGAGATTTTTAAGGTGTAACTTGTTTTGGATTTGCCGCACATGTTAGCAAATGTGTGTTTTTACTGGCTTGCAACTTTGCACATATAACATTTTTTTACGTCTTACGAGCATTGGTTTAGGTTACTTAAAGCATTTCCCGCATTGTATATTTGGTATAGAGATTTTTAAGGTATAACTTTTTTTTTTTTTGGATTTGCTGCTTAACTTATTTTTATGTAGACATATTTATCTAATTGTAAGTGGCTTTCTACAGACTTTGATTGTTGATGAATGTATTTGGTTTTATTGCGTCTTACAAGCGTTGGTTTAACATGGGTTACTAGAGAGCATTAGCTTGTAACTTTTTTGCGTCTTACGAGCATTGGTTTAGGTTACTTAAAAACATTTCTTACATTGTAGGTTTGATATAGAGATTTTTAAGGTATAACTTTTTTTCGGATTTGCTGCACATATTAACTTATTTTTATGTAGACATATTTATCTTATTGTAAGTGGCTTTCTACAGACTTAGGTTGTTGATGAATGTATTTGGTTTTATTGCGTCCTACAAGCGTTGGTTTAACATGGGTTACTAAAGAACATTAGCTTGTAACTTTGCACGTTTAACTTTTTTTGCGTCTTACGAGCATTGGTTTGAAGTAGGGTTAATAAAAAAATAAAAATAAAAAAAAAAAAATTAAAAAAAACGTTTCTTACATTATGGGTTTGATATAGAGATTTTTAAGGTATAACTTTTTTTCGGATTTGCTGCACATATTACCTTATTTTTTATGTGGACATATTTATCTGATTGTAAGGGGATTTCTACAGACTTTGGATGTTGACGAATGTATTTAATTGTATTGCGTCTTACAAGCGTTGGTTTAGCATAGGTTACTAAAGACAAAAGTACTATACTAGCTTGTACTTTTGCACATTTGACTTTTTTTTTTTGCGTCTTACGAGCATTTGTAGGTTACTTAGAACATAATGGTATGCAAGCTTGTTTTTTTTTTACATTTAACTTATTTGTTGATTTTTTTTTGGATTTTTATCTGTCAATACTTTTAGATCTTGTTAATGCTACATATACTGTTACCATTATCTAATGTGAACTAGAAAGTGTATTACTTGCTGACGACGTAATGATTCTATTTTTGTTTGTTACAGAACAACATGAGTTTGTCGTCAAAACTGAACAGCCTTGTGGTGCAGAGCCAGGCACCAAGGATAGAAATGAAATCTTTGACAAGTGAGGCAGGCTACCAAATCGTCCACGCGAAGCGTGTGAACACGCGCTTTGGTCAGTCTATCCTGTTGGAGATAACCATGCCGGAGGGGGACGGCAGGGTAGTTTTTCTACCTAAAAGATTTTCTACCACCCTCACGGAAGAAGATTTAAAAGAGATCAATGATGACAAAAACTTTCGTGTAAAATGTACTGGTTCGACTATGAATAGTCCGAATGTTTTAATTTTTAAGTGATTATACGTGAAATAAAGAAAGTTTTTAGTAAATTTTATATTGTTGTACTTACCCACTGTGTTGGACCGTTGGTCGTCCATTCCTATGATGAGCGTAGGGGTAATATCCTGCAGCTGCCGAAGAAGCAGTTGAGTTTCCTCGTTGCTGCGGGGCGCGAACTTAACAGTTACTTGGGCCAACATGTTTGAAGCAAATTTTCATTTGCGTCCGTATTTAACTGCTTCCCAAGGTAGTAAGTCTTGGAAGGTAAGACCAGGTAGTACACTTTCGCTTCTTAAGGTCGATGCAGGAGACTGCTCGTTTGGCGGTCGATGCGTCTGCATTCGGCAAAAGGTCAAGTGCAAGCGACTGGTTGTCTAGAGGTCCACTTTCGGCAAGGCCGCAGAGGTGAGTCGGCAAGATCAAGTTTAATGCAGCTGTCTGGAGGTCGACGGCCGGCAAGGCCGCCGCCGAGGCACCGAACCAAAGGACCCATATAGGTGGGCAAAACCGTTTATAAAAAACCCAAGGAAATCTACCCTACTGATATGAACAATGTCACTCTGATATAAAAGCAAAACTCTCAAAGGCTGAAAGTGTATGCTTAACTGTAGATGGATGGACATCCATTAACAATGAAAGTTTTATGGCTGCGACTGTCCACTTTATTGACGATTCATTCGAACTTAATTCACTATTACTAGAATGTCAGTCATTTTCAGGCAGCCATACAGCTGAGAACCTAAGTAATTACTTAAGGGAGCTTGTAGAAAAATGGAAAATTCATGATAAAGTAATTTTTGCAGTGTCGCATAATGCTAGCAACATCACTCGTGCACTAAACACTATGAATTGGTTAAGCATGGGCTGTTTTGCCCATACAATTAACTTGATTGTGAAGGACAGCTTGAAAGTTGATGATAATATTGTTAAGCTATTGGAAACAGTTAGGAATATCGTTGTGCATTTTAAAAGAAGCTCAAAATCAGCTCATAAACTTGCTGAGTTTAAAAGAAAAAATAATGAACCTAACGATTTGCCAAAAAAATTGTTGCTGGATGTCCCAACTCGTTGGAACAGCACTTACTTTATGATTAAAAGGTTCTCAAATCTTGAAATACCGATTAAATCAACATTGCCTTTGCTAGACAAAGAACTGCCAACGCTCAGTCAACAAGACTGGAAAATCATCAACCAGTTGATACTATGTTTAAAACCTTTTTATTCTGTAACAAAAAATATCAGTGCAGAAAAATATGCTACCGGATCGTTAGTTATCCCCCTGACAACATCTTTAGTGGCCCTTTGTAAAAAACTTAAAGAGAAAGAATTTGTTCCAGAAGTAAATGTGGTGCTGATTGCCTTATGCAGTGGTGTTGACGAAAGGCTTGGTCACTATGAAACAAACCAAATCCTAACTCTGGCTTGTTTTATTGATCCTAGGTTTAAAAACATATGCTACAGATCACCTACTTTATCTTCTTCTTTGTCTTTGCCTTTTCCCACGTCACGTAGGGTCGGCATTACAACTCCGGATCCTCCTCCTCCACAGCTGTCTATCCAGGGCTTCTTCCTTCCTCCATCCCTTTTCCCTCAAGTCACATGACACCTTGTCCTTCCATCTCATTTCTGGTCTCCCTCTCTTCCTCCGCCCCTCGACCTCCAAGTCTCCAACCCTTCTCCCCACATAGTTCTCCCCTCTTCTACGTATGTGCCCATACCACCTCAGTCTACCTTCTTGAATTTTCTTCCCTAAGGGTCCCACTCCAACTGTTCCTCTGATGTAATCATTTTTTATTCTATCCTTCCTTGTAACTCCACTCATCCACCTCAGCATTCTCATTTCCGCCACTTCCATCCTTCTCTCTTGCGCCTTCTTTATCGGCCAAGTCTCTGCACTATACAGCATTGCAGGCCTCACCACAGATTTATACAACTTTCCTTTCCTCCTGGCACCAACCCTCCTATCACACAACACTCCACTCATTTTCTTCCAATTCATCCATCCACTATTAATCCTATGCTGTATTTCCGCCTCCAGTCCTCCATCACTCTGGATGTACGAACCCAGGTATTTGAACTTCCCTACCCGTGGCAGCTCTTCCCCTTGTATGTCCACCCTTAGCCCCTGTTTTCTTCCATACTCATGTATTCCGTTTTCGCTCTGCTGATCCTCATTCCTCTTTCTTCCAACACCTTCCTCCACTCTTCCAGTCTCACTTGAAGTATCTCCTGGGTTCTCTCACAGATCACCACATCATCTGCAAACATCATGCTCCATGGCGCTTCTCTCTTTACTCCATTTACCATACAGTCCATTACCAGGTCAAAGAGGTACGGACTGAGAACCGACCCTTGGTGTAGCCCTACTCTCACTGGGAAGTCTTTAGTGGTACCCACACTGGTCCTTACTTGCGTCATTACTCCTTCATACATCCCCTTTACCACTCTCACATACTTTCTCGGTATGCCTTTACATCTCATACTTCTCCATACCTCCTGCCTGGGCACTCTATCATAAGCCTTTTCTAAGTCAATAAAAGTCATATGAAGGTTAGCCCGCACCTCTCTGTGCCTTTCCATCAATTGTCGCAGTGCAAATATTGCGTCCGTTGTTCCCCTTCCTGGCATAAATCCAAACTGTTCTTCACACACTTCACTCTCCTCACGCAATCTACCCTCAATGATCCTCTCCCATATCTTCATTGTGTGGGACATCAACTTTATCCCTCTATAATTTCCACAATCTTGGATATCGCCTTTTCCCTTGTATATGGGAATAAGTATACTCTTTGTCCACTCATGTGGTATTTTTTCCCTTTGCCAAATCTTCCTCATCAGATCCCAAAGCACATCAATGCCCCGTTCACCCAGACACTTCCATGCTTCCACTGGTATTTGGTCTGCACCAACTGTCTTTCCATTTTTCATCTTCCTCATCGCCCACTCCACCTCTTCTCTACTTATCATCACAGTCATTCCCTCATTTGCTTCTCCGTCCTCATACTTCTCCCTCTGATTTTCCTCATTTAGTAGTTTCTCAAAGTATTCCAACCACCTTCCTAGTATTTTTTCCTGATCATAAAGTACCACTCCTGAACCATCCTTCATTCTGTTTAATCGATGTCATGTCCTTACGTGATTTGTCCTTTGCTTTCGCAATCCTTATTAGTTGCCTGTCATCTTGGTTTCTTTCCAGATCTTCGTATGCCTCCTCCATGGCCCTCGCTTTGCCTTCGCAACAGCCCGCTTTGCCTTCTTCTTTGCAATCTTAAAGGCTTCCTTTTCTTCCTGTCCTCCCCTCAGATCCCATTGCTTCTTTGCCTCCCTCTTCAGTTTTACCCTTCTCTGAACCTCCTCGCTCACCACCACCACGCTTCCTTGTCCTGTGGTGGTCCCTTTCCAGACGTTCTGCCTAGCACTTCTTCTCCATATCTCCTTATAACCTCTCCATTTATGTTCCACCACTCTTGTAACATCCTCCGGCAATCTCAGCTCACACAGCACCTTTTCCCTAAATTCTTCCTGAAGACTCTCCTCTTTGAGCTTCCACCACTTAATCCTTCTTCTCCATACCTTTTGAATTTCCTGACTTTCCTTACCCCCATCTCACAGTCAGCTACTACCAGCCTATGTTGGGCTGCTACACTTTCGTTTGGTATGACCTTGGTGTTCTTTATTTCCTTTCTATGTCTCCTCCTACACAGGATGTAATCTATCTGGCTTCTCTGTTCACCACTCTTAAAAGTTACGAGTTGTTCTCTTCTTCGTTCGAAAATGGTATTTGAAATTACCATATCAAAAGCCACTGCATACTCCACAATCCTCTCTCCTTCTGCATTCCTTTCGCCATAGCTCCATCCCCCATGTACTCCATCCTCCCCACTTCTTCCTCCCGCCTACATGTCCATTCAAATCTCCCCCAATTATGACCCTTTCGTTGTCTGGTATCTCCATTGTTGCTCCATCCAGCAATCTCCAGAAATTGTCCTTTTCTTCCTCAGAACACCCCGTTTGGGGTGTATACACACTCAGCACCGTGACTAGCTCATCCCCCACGACCAACTTTACACTCATGATCCTATCGCTTATCCTTTTAACCTCACACACTTCCTCCTTGAGGTCCCTATTCACGATAATCCCCACTCCATTTCTAGAATCCCTATCTGCACTACTATAGAAAAGTTTGTATCCCTCTGCCAACACTCTAGCCTTGTCCCCTCTCCATCTAGTCTCCTGCAGACACAGAATCTCCACTCTCCTCCTCTGCATTACCTCCACAATCTCCCTGCTCTTTCCATTTAATGTGCCCCACATTTAGAGTTCCAAATCTTATCCTATACTTTGGATTCTTCACAGAACGTCTCCCCCGGAGATATCCGATTGGGAGACTATTACTCCGGACCATTTATTTTGGGAAGTATCCATCGTTGTCTTGGCTTTGGCACCAGTTTTTACGACCGGATGCCCTTCCTGACGTCAACCCTCCTCCTTTATCCGGGCTTGGGACCGGCAACAACAGACACTGGGCTACTCAATCCACCCATGCCTGTTGCAGGCGGAGTTAGATCACCTACTTTATGAATGCAACAAAACAGCGAGTTATAAGTATGGTTACATCTCGTATTAAGAAAGAAGAAGAGATGTGTAGGCAACAAGAAGATGAATCAAGTGCAAATAAGCCTTCAAAAAGTTCTTTTAAAAAAGATGAACTGTCAGTATTTGCCAGTTTGGATGAAATATTGTCAAAAAAAGTGAAAAAAGGAACAAGTACTTCTAGGGCAATTGTGGAAGTGGATAGATATCTCGAAGAAGATAATCTGGACCGTGAAAAAGATCCCATCATATACTGGAAAACTGAGGGAAATCAGTTCCCACACGTAGGCTACGCCAGATTGCAAAATGGTATCTCTGCTGCCTCTCTACGTCAGTGCCCTGTGAAAGGGTCTTTTCGAAGGCTGGGACTTTTCTTACTGAAAGAAGGAACCGATTGAGTGCCAACAAAGTTAATATGTTGATGTTCATTAATCAAAATTCATCCCCACAAAAATCATTACCAAATATCAACTCTGACTCTGACGACAGTGATTAGATTTTATGCCAATTAGAAAACAAATCTCATTTTTTTTAATGATGACAAAGTTGTATTTCATGTCTAACAACAACAAGTCCCAAAGTATATAGCCAAAGTTATTTGTATTAATAAAGCATTTGATTTTTATTAACAGGGAGTGTTTTTATTCCGACCACAGCCTAAATACAGATTAAACAAAACCAAATTAAGAATATTGCTTACGTGGTTCATATAATTTTAAAATTATATTACATAAACATATTTAAAAGAGTGACATCTCTGTAATATTTATTTTTATTCCAAGGCCAGATGTAATTAATATCAATGACTATTCGTAAATAATCAGAATTATCTGATTATAAGTGTTTATCATTATTACAAGATTATAATAACTATCATAAACAAGTAAGAAACATTTTAAAAGCAAATTAACATATAATAATTCTTTAAAAGAAAGAAATTAGAAATAGTGAAGAAAAGAGATTATATAATAACAACATTTTAAATAACTTGGAATGATCAGTATCATGGGATAGTTCACTCGCATCTTAAATAGCGACTAAAGCGGTAAATCCAATCGCTAATAACGACTACCTTTACGGTAACTCGGTTGTACAATATGAGCTACTCCAATCGTGAAATCGCAAAATAACCGGTTAAAATCGCGGTTATTGCAGAGTAGCAGTAACCAAAATAACCGTTACTGAAAAATAGTGGATAAGCCCAACTCTAGTTCCGATCGTCTCTGCAAGCAGGTGGTATGCCTCTATGGATTTGACTTGACTGCGAACAGCATTTGACAGCACAGAGTCAAGTCGGCATCTGAATTGATTTGATTGCTGACATTTGCCAGGTCGTCATGTCTGCCAGTTACCACTGAAGTCAAAGCATGTTTTAAATTGTGAGAATCCTTTTTTTGTAGTATATTTGTTGATTTACCTTTTTTGCCAGCTTTTCCATTAGCGGGTTTGTCCATTAAAATATTCAATTTATATTTGCTAGCATATGAATGCGGATCAGTTTGGTTCAGCATTAAATCACTAATGGCCTCGGCTTGATTTCTAATTGAGTCTTTGATTTGGATATTTTCATCCTTAATTTTAATTAAACTTTCACTGAAATCCTTTTTTATTAGTGCTAAGGTGCAATATTTGGTCAGCTAATATTTTTACTTGTTCAGAACACGTCAGACTGCAGTCCGTGTCTTCACAACCTAACCTCACCTGACATGTAGACAGCTTTTCCGTTAAGATCTTTAAACAGGTCGTATTCATGACTCGTTAAACTTACACATGTAATATGAAACCACAGTCTACAATTTCCGAAACAAAGCACGGCTTTACTATTTTTTGCTACATTTTTGTTGCACGCTCCACAATGAACTTTACTGCCGGCGGCCATCTTGCCGAACTCTTCAAAAAAAGGTAAAAAGGCATACGGATCGTCGGCGGTCGTGTCCTTGGTAAACAATGCAATAGCATTTCTATTTGACGATATTCGTTATGAGATTGGGGGTATTGCGATTGACCGGTCAAAAAACGTTGGAATCACGAGTACAATTAAAAACCTACTTTCCATAAAAACGGGGGAAACGTGGAATTTGGAAAATGCGTGCTGGTTCAGGCCTGGTAAAGAAAAAGAGACTACCTCCTTTTCCTATTCAGTTCCGTTGCGATTGCTCATGGGGTACGCTGAAGATTATAGAAAAATTGTAGCGAATGTAAAACAGGAGCTTATTCTCCTGAGAGCGACTACAGACACCAACGCTATCGTTAGTAAGGATGCAGACAGCTGCAGTCTAAAAATAACCAACATCTACTGGAGGGTCCCCCACATCACGGTTTCGGACGAGTATCGTCTCAAACTTTACAAAATGGTTGAGAAAGATTCAACGGTTCACGTACCGTTTAGATCCTGGGAAATGCACGCTTATCCAACATTACCACAGACTGACCGTCACAGTTGGACTGAGAAAAAATCTATTCAGTTGGAAAAACCCCGATACGTAATTCTAGCTTTTCAAACCGACAGAAAGAATCAGATTAAAAAGGACAAGTCTTGTTTTGACGGCTGCTCTTTGCAAAACGTCAAATTATATCTTAACTCGCAATACTTTCCTTACGATAATATACACGGTGATCAGTCAATATTTTACGAAATGTTTACGAGGTTCCAGAGCTCCTATTAAGGTCATAGTTCGTATCCTATTGTGGACTTGGAAACGTTTAAAAGTAAAACACCTCTTTACGTCATTGATTGTTCGAAACAAAACGATACAATAAAGACAGGACCCGTCGATATCAGACTTGAATTTGAGACTTCGAAAAATATCCCTGATAAGACCGCGGGTATTCCCTCTTCCTACATGATTACTTTTGGGTTTTTACCCCTTGTTTTTTACCGGTTCTGTAAAGGGGGATGATGTAATACTCGATTTTACTTTTCCACGATCACAGCACCTTTTACTAATTTCCATTTTGAGACACGAAGGAGTAAACATAAAAGATGATTTGCAGTGTTTATGTTTTAAAATAATCCCGATCCTAAGGGGGTTTTCAGTAGGGGATGTTTGGGGATTTCTCCTAAGGTTCTACAAGAAGGGGGAAAAATGTCGATACTGTTTCAGTTTTCAGGTCCCTCAAACGATTGTTTGTATTCAAATTTTACGATAGAGGGGGATATTTTTGCTTAGGATTTTTTTTCGAATGTAAAACCCCTTTTAGCTTTAAATGGGGAATGAGTATGGGTAAAAAAGTTTTCAGTCGTGCGTTTGTTTTTAAACATTTCTCGGGTTTTGACAAACATAAAACACATTAAAGTTATATAGAAATTCTGTTTTGCAAATTTAAAGAAATGGAAAAAATTTAACCCAATTTTTGGATTATGATCGTCTATTGTGGAAAAGAAAAAAATCAAAATTCTGAATCGAGTGGGGGTGGGGGAGGGGGAAATGGAGGAAAAAAAAATTTTTAAATTAACAAAAAAAGGGGGGGTAAAATTTTTAAAAAAGACTTAAAAAAAAAAAGATTTAATTAGTTGAGCGATGGAGCCGATGGGACTTTTTAGTTTGTCCCTCCCTGTAAAGAATCTCTAGATCTGTTGACCCCGGGGTATTAAAGAAAATGTTACTTCCGGATGAAAGGGCTAAAAAAAAAACGGTTTGGGCCCCAATGCTCTCGATGGTAACGGAAATGAAACCCGCCCGCCCCCCGTCCAAACATTGTTCACTTTAAGTCAATACCCCGGAAGGAGCAAGTCTCCAAGCCGCTTTTGTTTTGGGCAGCAAATTTTTTTGTTTCCGGGGTTTTGGGCCGTTTGAGTTCGAAAACCTTTAAATTTTTTAAAGTTGGTTTGAAGTAAATATTCTAAAAAATAAAAAGTGTTGCTCAGAAAAGTTTATTCAATAAAGTCTAGATTTTTTTATTTTATTTGTTGTGAAAAAAATTAATATAAACTCTTTTTTTCAATAAGGAAAGGGGGGACCACTTTGGGGAGCAAAAGGGCAAAAGAAGAGGGCGGTTTAAAAATAAGTTTTGGTTATAAAATAATTTAATCTTGTTTTTTAGAAAACAGTTTTAAATAGATAACTTTCAATTTTGTAAGATTTAACTTCAGATATCTATGCAAAGAAAGTAAAAGAATGTAATAAATAACTTTTTGCAAACAAGAGTCTTTATTCATTGTAATTTACAGCCTCACCGATTTACCCATAAATATAACCCTGAGATAAGAGAATTAAATTTAATTTGCATAATTTTTTATCAAATTAACAAGAAACTTAAATAAAATGTAACAAACCACAGAGAGAGAGGTTACAGATTGGCGACCAACCACGTGGGGCTGTAAAGTATTTTTCAAATATGTTAAATGTATTTAAATATGTTTAAAGATAATTTTGTTTGAAACTTTTGAATCTTTTGAATTTTATTTTATTGAATTAATTTATTGAATTTTTAAAATAAAAAACTTTTATATGTTTGAATTTGTTGAATAAATAAATCAAAGTAATAAACATAATATGGATAGGCCAAGTTCAAACATGGAAAATACATTATCTAATATAATGGAGATGTTATCAAACATGAACACTAACTTTGATACTAAACTTAGAGAAATGAATACTAACTTTGATACTAAACTTAAAGAAATGAATACTAACTTTGATACTAAACGTAATGAAATAAATGATAACATTATAAAGATGAATGATGAAACTAATAGGAAATTTGATGAGCTTAGCAAAGATGTCAATGATAGGATAAGTCAGTTTGAAAATAAACTATACAAACAAACAGAAAAAGTAAATATAGACTTTAATAAAGATAGTGAAGTAAAGGAAAATAATATTATGAATGGAGTAAATAATAAAGATAGGGAACAGACTGTCAAAATAAATAATGTTGAGGACAGACTATTGTCAAATATAATGGATTTGTTGTTAAACATGAATAATAACATTAATACTAAACTTGATGAGATTAATGTTAGGCTAGGTGGAACAAATTTTAAGATTAAAGAAGTGAGTGATGGCGTGATAAAGTTAAATAATGAAACTAATATGAAATGTAATGAGCTCATAAAAGATGTTTATGATAGGACAAGTCAGATTGAAAACAACTTTGTCAATAAAATAGAAAAAGTAAAAATAGACTTCAATAAGGAAAGTGAAGTAAAAGAAAATAGTAGTAATGAAGCAAATAATAAAGATAGGGAACAAACTATCAAAATAAATAAATTTGAGGATTTAGACTAAGTGAAGTAAAAAAACCCTGAAAACCCAAAAACAGAATAAAAATTTTAACACTAACTGAGGTATTCAATAAAATTAGATAATCAAATGAGTAGAAAAAATGATAGAGTAAACAGGCGGTTCCCAACCTGGGGTCCCGGGGAAACCCCTTGGGGGTCGAAAAACGACCTGGTTGGGGGTACGACAAAAAATATTTGGGAAATGGCGGATTTTAAATTTGTTTTTTTCGTACGTTACCTACGGGGTGTGGTTTTTAAAATTTACAGAAAACAGTATTTGGCCCCCGAATGGGTCCGATGGTCTGACCCACCCCCGTGGGCAAGGTCGGGGTTTCCCTCTGCCGCCCCCCCTCCCCACCCCCCCCTTCCCCCACGCAAGGGGCACGGGGCAAACCCGTACCGTCAGTCAGTGCTCGCATATTCACTTGCTAGTAGTTGCTGTTGTCTGTCGCTTTTTTCTTTTCCCGTGTTTTTATGTTTTTTTTTACTTTTTACTTGCTTATTGTGCTGTTATTTTTTTGACTGTTTCTTTTAAACCTTTTTAACTTTTAATCAAGAAAGGGAAAAAGGGGTTTTAAAAAACTGGTTTCGGGTTAAAAAACAAATCGGGATTGTTTAACGGCAGTCAGGTGTTTAAAAGAAATCCTATAGTCCCGGACCAGCAGCAAAAAATTCCTTCTTGTGTGAGTACCTTTTGATATAAACCCTCAAAAAATGTATTTACTATTTAGGGAAATTTTTCCTCAAAAAAACGAAAATATTAAAAGATATTACTTAAAAAATATGGATTTGGGTTTAAACTGGAGAAGGAAAGCCAAAAACCCACTATGGTTTTTTGGGTGGAAAAATTTTTAAAGAAATGGAAGCAAAAAACCTTCCTTACCTTTTTGCACCCCCCCTTGAAATACAAACACGCTCAGAAACAAAAAAAAAAAAATTACCTATTTTAAACGCCCTTTAAAAAAAATTATGGGAAAGATGGATTTTTCTTCTTTTTTCGAAATCAATTAATAGAGAAAACAAAAAGGGCGTGGAAGCCCTTACAAAATTTAAAGCTACAAAAATTGAAAAAATTGGAAAAAAAACCACACAAAAAGGTGGGGAATTTGTTACCCCCCTGTATAAAAGATGCTGTTCGGTATTTTTTGGTCAGGACTTTTTTCGAAAGGGGAACTCCTTTCCCGTTTTGTAAAACAACACAGTTTCACAGCAAATTTAAACGACATTTTGAGAAACTTTGAAGCAAAGTGGTTCGCGTTTAAAAAAGCATTGTTTTTTTTTTTCCATCCAAGTTGATGAAAGTAGGGACATTGCTGCCCAAAGGAAAATCTTACTTGAAAAAAAACAAGTTATGAAAAATCCCAAAAAGGGAGTTTAAAGGGATAATCTGTTGCTGCCCCTTTCAGTAAATGGGTACAAACGGGGGAAAAGATTTTGTTAAATGTGTTTTTATGGCAACTTCTGTAAAAAAGAAATAGACGGGGAAAAATTGTGGGTATATGCATTTTAAAGGGGGGGAAAATCAAGTCTGGCAAAATATATGGGTTTCCTTCCGGGGGGGGTAAAAAAAAGGGGCCCCCCCCAAACTTTAAGAAAGGACCCTTTGGGTTGAAACCACAAAACGAGTTTTTCAGCCAAAAAAGTTGCCGTTTTTTCTTTAAATGATGTTCCAATGAAGCAGTTAAATTTAGTCAACTTTGGGAAAACCCCAATGCAAAAAAAACCCCCAGACTTTTTTAAAAAGGGGGCTTTGGGGAAGATATGGGTGGCAATTCACTCCACGTTGCTTTTTGCACACTGAATTTCGGTGGCTATCTCGGGGGAAGGGTTTTTCTTACAAGCCCTTTTTGAGCTCAGCCCATAAAACTGAAAGAAATTTTTTGAAAAACATCCTTTTTTTTTAGCCTCCAAATTTCTGTGTGACTGGTTTCCCAAAAAGTTTTTGCTTATTTAGTTTACTTTTTTTCACAGATAAAATAAACTCAATTTAGATTTACAGAACAGTCAATTAAAAGTTTTTTAAAAAGGTTGCTGAAAAAAATTTGGGAACCCAATGCTGAAGAAAATTGTTTTTTGGGAAAAACCTGTATTAAAACAATCAAGCGGGAAGTTTTTGGAACGCTTCATGATTTTTTGGGTGGGGGGGGGACAATAATCTGCCCATAGTTTAACAAAGTAAAACATCAAATAGTACAAATTTGACAAACCAAAAAGGCCCTCTTTAAAAAAGTTTTTTTTTTTTTTTTCCCCCCCAACCTTTTTTTTAAACCCGAGGTGACGGAAAAACGGGTTTTTGCAGATCCTTTCAATGAAAAAAAACGACAAACTGTTACTTTGGGACTTTCATGAGGGAAAAGCTTTGGGAACTTTAAACGTGCCCTTTTCCCTTGAAGTCCGAGTTCAAAAAAAAAACCCTTGGAAAATTCGGGGTCCCCCAAAAAAGGGGGTTTGAATAGGACCCTTAACCACAAAAAGCCCTTCGGTTTTACTTCCTTTTAAAACACAGAACTTGGGAAAAAATCGTTCTCTTCCTTTGTTTAAAAATTTAAGAACAAGAAATAGGAAAAAAACCCTAAATGCAAGCCCCTAAATTTAAGAGTGAAATTTATAAAATTTTGATAATTGGGTTTTTCCCAAAAATTTTATGTGCAACAAAACGGGCCCAAAGGGGTCACACTAAAACGTTTTGACGTGTTTTAAAAAATAATTTTGATTTCTTTTTTTTTAAATTTAAACTTATTTGCTAATTCAAGAATGTTTTCGTAAATAAAAAAATTGTATTTATTTTATTTTTTTTTTTTACAGTTGGTATTTAAAATTTTAAATTTAATTTTTAACTAGAAACATTTATGGGCCCCAAATTTTTGGGAACAATAATTTTAATTGCAAATAAAAGAAAAAAAAAAACTTGCGTAAATATTTTTTTTTCCAAAGGTTTTAATGTTCTTGCAACTTTTTTTTTCTTTGAAGTCCCAATTTTTGAAATAAATTTATCTTAAGGGGTACGTGCAGTAAAAAAAGGTTGGGAACCGCTGGAGAGAAAAACCCAAATAGGACATTACACACTATAAAAAGATAAACAAGATAAGAAAGCTTTAACACTTTTGTAAAAACTAAATTTTGAGTGAAAAATAGTATTTTAAATTTTAATTTTAATAAAAAACCCCAAAAAAAAATTTATCAAAACAACTAGAAGAATGGGAAGGGATTTTCTTTGAGTTTGAAAGGGGGTTTTTTTTTTTAAATAAAAAAAATTTAAGGGGAATAGGAAAACAAAGGGAAGGGTGAAAAGGGAAATTGATGGGGGGGGGAAAACTGTAAATTAAAACAAAGATGAAAAGTTTAATTATAAAAACAAAAGAAACCTTTAAAAAACCAGGCTTTTCGAACTACAAAAAAAAAAAAAAAAAAAAAAAAAAAAAAAAAAAAAAAAAAGGGGTCCAAATTTAAAAAAATAAACTATTGCCCCGGACAACCCCCAATTTGTATAAAAAACAAATTTGGTAAAATTGTTTGATTAAAAGAAAAATCCCTTTAAAGATTTCAAAAAAAATTAACCAGGGGTATATTAAAATTGAAACCATTAATAAAAAATATGAGATTTGTATATAAAAAAAAATATATATAAAAAAAATAAATAAATTAAAAAGGTGACTTTTAAAGGAAAAAATCCCTTTAAAGATATCATAAAAAAAAACATATGTATTGAAATAATTTTAAAAATTGTTTGTTTAGAAAGAGATATGGAAAAAAGTAAGATGTATAACAATTTGGGGTGTAACATTAAATAAAAATATGATTTTTAATGTGGGGACCAAGATGTTGTAAGGAGATTTTTGTAAAAACTTTGCTTTAAACTTTTTTAAAATGTTTATTTTGGGAATATGACTCAAAGATATACTTTGTATGTTTTCTTTTGACTTATGTAATTTTGTAAAAGGGGGAAAAACCAGTAAACAATAGTAGTAAATTTGGGCCCCCAAATTTAAAACCTAGCTTTTTTAAAAAAATTAAAATTCAACGCAAAGTAAAACTTTTAAACACAAAAATGGCATGGTTTTTTTAATTTTAAAAAAAGGGCCCATTTAAAGCCTTGGCAATTGGCCTAAAACATGGGCTTAAAGTGACCTGAAGCTTTGACTAGCCCAAAAATAGAGCCATGTTGCAGCCCCCAAATAGTTTGGGAAAAATTTAAAAAAAAAAAATTACACGAAGGAAGAAATGAGATATTGTAAACATTTTGTTTAACAATTTTTAATAGAAAATTTTTGTAATTGTCATTAATGAAAAGGGAATATTAAATAGAAATCAAAAGTAGACAGGGTTTAAAAGGGGAAAATTGAAAATTTTGGGATTCTTTAAACCTGCAATATCGGTAATGAATAAACAGAAATGTTTAAATTGGAAAACTTTGAAAAATATAATAATGATAATAAATTTTTAAAAAAATGTCAACTTGAAAAAAACCCCAAAGAAACCCTTTAAATTAATGTAAAAAAAAATTTGGGTTTACTCTATGCAAAAGGGCAATATTATTTAACACAAGTGGGGTTTTGGAAGGAAAAAAATTAAATTTAATCATGAGAAATTTGAAATTTTTTTTGTAAATAATGTTTTTCACCCCCTTTTTAATTTTGCATATTGAATTGAAACCTTTGTTCTAACTAGAAAATTAAAAATTAAAAATCGTTGAAATATACTTTTTAAAAATAGAAAAGGTAAAAAAAAGATATTTTCCCAAGGTTTAAAATTTGATCTTGCCCTAAAACAAATTTTTTCATTGACAAAAATGGAAAACTCGTGACAAAAATTTGGGGACAAAAAAGTGAAAACCAAATGGACACTAAAAAAGGTGAAAAAAAAAGGACAAACATGGACACAATTGGACAATAAATTGAAAAAAATGATAGTGGGGGACACCCCAGGAAGTGCCCAAGGGGAATAAACCATTAGGGGGCAATAATCAAAGGCCCAGGGGGTATGATAAATTTTGGGTTTTTCCCCCCCCCGCTTCATGTAAAAGTACCAGATAAAGGGCCCTTGGCATGAAAAACCCGGCTGCCGGATTCTTTGGGAACAAGAAAGGACCCCCTTTTTCCCAAACACAACAAACAAAAAAAGGTGCAGCCAAAAACCGGAAAATCGGCAACCCATAAAAAAGGGATTTCCCCTGGGGGTTTGGGGGTCGACTAACCCTTATAAAAATCTGTTTCACAAGAAATTTTTTCTCCGTGTCTCCTCCTGGTCGTGGGGCCAATATCAATTGGATTCAAATTGGCTATTTTGGGCGAATCCCTCGAAGGCCCGGGAAACCCCTTTTGCAAAAGCTGTTTTACAAGAAACCTTTTTTTTCTGCGTCAGTCCTCCTTGGGCCTGGCCAAAATCAATTTGGGGTTCAAATTGGAAAACTTTTCCCCCGGTTTGTAAAGGCGGAGCAGGATGCGCAGAAGGGGCCCTCCGTAAAAAACAAGTAAGATTCAGCAGGGGTTAACCCCCCGAATTAACCCATCGTCCCTTTTTCTTTAGGGCTTTCTTAAACTCTGACTACATTCCCCTAGCAAGTTATTTAGTGGAAATTTTTCTTTCTTCTATTATAGAGGTTTTGTAATTCATAATTTTTCGAAAAAAAAAAAATTTTTAAATTCCCCCAAATTTCCCGGCCCTTTTATTCCAATTTTGAAAAAAAAAAAAAAAATTTTTTTCCCCCCGATAGAATTTCTTATTTTTTTTTTTTTTTCAATTTAAAAATGACTTACTGTGAAGTTTAAAAATAAAATTTCCCTTTTTTTTTCCTTTCGGGCCCATGTTTTTTAGTAAATAATATACAGTAAGAGGAAATTTTTTTATAGTTAAGAAAAAATGGGAAAAATTTTTTTTAAAAAATGTTTTTTAAATGAAAATATTTGTGTTGTTATTATTAAGTCAATTGTACCCCCATAGATAAAGAAATAAGGGTATGAAAAACATATTTAAAAGTTTAAAAACCCTTGAAGAAGCAAATTACAATTGTACTTGTTGACAATTCTCCCTTTAAATTTTTTATCAATATTCAATATTTGATTAAAAACTTAAATAATAATTTTTTTAAATTTTTTGAATTTACTGAAAAAAAAATTTTTTTAACCAACACCAAAAATAATTAAAAATTTTTAAAAGAAAACCTTTCATTTAAAGACAAAGAATAAATTAAAAATTTTTTTGTTACAAATTTATAACAAATAATGTAAAAATTGGTTTTTGTAAAAGATGAAAATTTAATAATGTAATTGGTTAAATTTTGGACTAGTGAAAAATTTCATGAATTTCTAGTGTATAAGAAGAAATCATGATTTTTTGAACATGATGTGTTGGGAAAGGAATTTTTTAAAAATTTTATTGAAAATTAAAAGATAGATTTAAGGGGCCCTTCTAGATAAATTTTTTATTTTGTAAAAAAAAAAAAAATTTTTTCTGAAAAAATAACCACAATTTAGGAGGACATTTTTAAAATTTAGAATTTTTTTACTCGGCTAAACCCCCACATCGCAAATAATCGGGGGGTACTTAAAAGGTTTCCAAAACCCCAAAAAAAGATAAATTTAAATTTAAATTAAATAAATAATAAATTAAATTTAAAAGAAGAAATAGATACATTTAAATTTAAAAAAATTTACCGAACATTCAAATAAAAATTCGGAATCCAAATTTTAAAAATTAAAAAACCCGCAAGTATAGAGAAATGGGCAGGCATATTTGTCCCATTGCAGTCCTCAGAGAGCGTAAAAAAAAACATTCCGTTTTATTGTTTTTTCAAGAAAGACCCCGTCCCGGTCGCGTCGTCAAGGACAGTCCCAAATTGGGGGATCCCGATGGGGTCCAAGGTGACCAGGCAATGGACGAGTTCAAAGTAGGGTTAGAGACGCTATTGGCTGACGGTAAGTAGCCTTTCGAGCCAAGAGAGACGCTATTGGGTTTTACCGGGGGAGGTAGCCTCGACCCCAAAAGCCCTCGGAAAGGGTAAAAGGGAAATGAAAAACCCCGCCCGCCTCGTCCCAAACAAATTTTTCACTTTAAGTCAATTTCCCAAAGGAGCAAGGGTTCCCAAACCGGGTTCGATGAAGGAAATTTGCAAAATTTCCAAATTTTTTTACCCCCGTGTGGGCCGTTTGATTTTGAAAACCAAAACTTAATGTTGTGAAAGTAAATAAAAATAAAAGGGAAAAAATGTGTACTCAGAAAAGGGGATTCAATAAAGTCCCAGATCTTTTATTTTAAAAAGTTTTGAAAAACTTAATAAAAAAACTCTTTTTTTAATGAAGAAGGAGGGCCCGTGGGGAGCAATAGACAAAGAAGAGACGTAAAAAAAAAAGTTTTGGGTTTATAAAATAATTTAAAACTGTTTTTTAGAAAAAAAGTTTTAAATAGATAAAATTTCCCAAATTTTTAAATATTTAACTTCAGATAAACCCTTCAAAGAAAGTTTTAAAAGAATGTTAAAAAAATAAAATTTTTGCAAACAAATTTTTTTTATTTATTGTAATTTACAGCCCCCAAAGTTTTAACCCCCAAAAAAAAAAAACCCTGAGATAAAAGAATTTTAAAAAAAATTTTGGGATAATTTTTTATCAAAATTTAAAAAAGAAACTTAAATAAAATGTAACAAACCACAGAGAGAGAGGTTACAAGATTGGGGACCAACCAAAGTGGGGGGTGAAAGTATTTTTCAAAAATTTTTTAGAAACATTTTTAAAAATGTTTTAAAAATAATTTTGTTTGAAAATTTTAAACTTTTGAATTTTATTTTTTGAAAATTTAAAATTTTTTGAATTTTTAAAAAAAAAACTTTTTAGTTTGAATTTTTTTGAAATAAAATAAACCAAAGTAAAAAACAATATATTTGGGTAGGCCAAAATTTTAAACATGGAAAAATACAAAATCTTAAAAATAATGGAGGGTGTTATTTAAACAAGAACACTTTAAATTTATACTTAAAATTAGAGAAATGGGTTTCTAACTTTGAAAAACTTAAAATTAAAAAAAAGGGGAAAACTAATTGTATACTAAAAGTAATGAAATAAATGATTTTAAAATTATAAAGAAAAAAAATGTGAAACTAATAGGAAAATTTGAAAGAGGCTTACAAAAAGTCAAAGAAAAGGATAAAAATCAAGGTTTGAAAATAAAAATATACAAAAAAAACAGAAAAATAAAATTTTTAGACCCTTTTAAAAAAGATAGGGAAAATAAAGGAAAATAATATTAAGAATGGAAATAAATAATAAAGAAAGGGAACAGACTGTTTAAAATAAATAAAAGTTGAGGGACAGCCAAATTTTCAAATATAATGGATTTGTTGGTTTTAAAAATTAAAAAAAACCCTTAATACCCAAAAAAATTTATGAATTTTAATTTTTAGGCTAGGTGGAACAAATTTTAAGATTAAAAAAAGTGAGGATGGCGTGATAAAGTTTTAAAAATGAAAACAAAAAAAGAAAAAAATGAGCTCATAAAAGATGGGTTTTTGATAGGAAAAAGTCAGAATTTAAAAAAACTTTTTCAATAAAAAAGAAAAAGTAAAAAAAAGACTTCAATAAGGAAAATGAAGGGAAAAAGAAAAGTAGTAAGAATGCAAATAAAAAAGAAGGGAAACAAACTTCAAAAATAAATTTATTTGAGGAAAGACTAATGAAATAAATAAAACCCTGTTTAGACAAAAAAAAAGAATCAAAAGAAAAAACTAACTGAGGGATTCAATGAAGTAGATAATCAAATGAGTAGAAATAAATGAAAGAGTTTGAAAAAGCGGGTTTTTCCCAAACCTTTGGGGAAAGGGGTACCCCCGGGGGGGAAGCAACGACCTGGTTGGGGGTTTCGACAAAATTTTTGGTAAGGGGGGACTTTAAAAGTGTTTTTTCGAAAGTTTCCTACGTGGTGGTTTTAAAAGTACCCCGTACAAATACTGGGGGGCGGGGCCCAATCGGGGCCGATGGGAAAACTCCCCTCGCTCGCCAAAGGGAAAATTTTGCCTCTGCCCCCCCCCCCCCACTAAATTAGCCCCGCAATGCACTGCTACCGTACCTTTATTCCCGGGGCTCGCCTAGTTCACTTTCATAGTAGTTGACCCGTTTGGGCTGTGCTCTTTCCCTTACGTGTTTTAAGTTCATTTACTTTTTTTCTTTCTTATTGTGCGTGTTAGTTTTTTTACTGATTTGTAAACCATTTAACTGGGAATCAAGAAGATGGGGAAAAGGGGGTTTTTTAAAAAAATGGAAACAGTTAAAACAAATCAGATTGTTTCGGGGAAGTCAGGGTTTCTTAAACAAGCCCCAGTACGTCCCCGGGAAATCAGCAGCAGAAAATTTTTCTTGTTTTTGAGTTCCAGTGATCCTTAAAAACCCCATAAATGTAGTTTCTTTTTTAAAAGGAACTTTTCCTCAAAGAAACGAAAAAAAAATTTAAAAGAAAAATTGAAAATTTTATTTTCGTTTAAGTAGGGGGAGGAAAAGTCCAAACCCACTATGGTTGGGTTTGTGGAGAAAATTTTAAAAACAAAGGAAGCATTAAACCTTTCCTTTAAAAATTTTGCCACCCGAAGAAAAAAACACGCCTCACAAAAAAAAAAAAAATTAAACCAAATTTGGGAAAGACTTTCAAAAAAAAAAAAGGGAAAAAATTGGGGTTTTGGGCTTCTTAAAAACGCATTTAATTAAAAAGAGATAACGAAAATGCTTGTGGAAAACCTCTTCAAAATTACTACCATTTTTTGCAAAAAATGGTAAAAAAACCCCCCAATAGGGGAGGATTTGGGTAGCCCCGTATTTAAAAAATGCTGTTTCAGGGAAAGTTTGGAAAGGGCTTTTGGTTTGAAAAGGTGAAAATCCCTCCCGCTGTAAAAACAACACAGTTTTTCCCGCGAATTTACGACAAAAACGGGGTTTCAATTTAAGACCTAAATGGTTTAGGCGAATTAAAAAACCCGTGAATTTTTTTTTCCCTCCAAGTTTATGAAATTTGGACTTTTGCCGGGGAACAAATTTTTACTTGTTACTCCCAAAGGGTTTTTGTAAATTCCCCAAAAATGAGTTTGAAAATAATTGTTTCTGTTGGGCCCTGCAGTAACTGAGCGTACTTTCGGGGAAGAGGGGTTCAATGTGATTTATGGCTACCTTTTTTTGAAAAAGAAATAGAATGGGGGTAAAAAAGTGCGGTTTTAAAATGCACTGACGGGGAAAATCAATGTCTGGCATATATATCGGGGGCTTCCGGGGGCGGGTTTAAAAAAAGTGGCCCCCCCAAAGTAGCATGGGGGGCCAAAGGGTTTCATCCCCCAACAGAGTCTTGCACCAAAAAGGGCCGTCTTTTTTGATTAAGGGTTTTCAAAAAAGCAGTTAAAGTAAATCAACCCTTTTTTAAAGCCAAAAGCAACAAACCCCCAGACTGTTTAAAGTGGGTTTTGAAGATATTGGGGGGGCAATTTACTCCACCCTTGCTTTTCACAAATGAAGTAAGGGGCATTTCCGGAAGGTTTTTTTACAAGACCCTTTTTTAGCTCAGACCCGAACGCAAAATATTTTTTTTAAAAAGCATCCTTTTTATTTACCCCCAAATTCATGATAGGATGGCTTTAAAACTTGCTTATTTAGCTGACTTTTTCCACAGAAAACAATTAAAATCATTTTAGAGTTACGGGGAAAAGGCTCAATTTCGTATTTTAAAAAGCTTTACAAAAATTTAATCAATGTGAAGAAAAGAAAATTTTTTTTGGAAAACCTGTATTCAAAACCCAAACAAAAAAGTGAAGTTTTGGAAAAAGCTTTAAAAAAAAACTGTAGTGACAAAAAACGCCCAAAAGCCCAACAAAGTGAAAAAAAATCAAAAAGTGACAAAAATTTGACAAACCTGAAGGACTCTTTTTTGAAAGAATTTTTTTCCCAAAAAGATGGGGGAAGGAGAGAACTTGGAAATTTCAGATCCTTTCAAAAGCAAAAAAAACGGGAAAACTGCTACTTTTACCTTCAAGAGATGGGAAAAAGGGTCCTAAAACCCTTTTTAAATGTCTCTTCCCTTTAAGTCCGAATTTTTAAAAAAAAAACCCCTTGGACAATTCTGGGTGACCAATTTAAGGGGGTGAAAAAATGGACCCCCTTTAAACCAAAAAAAGCCCTTTTTGGGGTTTTAAATTCCCTTTTTCAAAAACAGAACTTGTTGAAGATGTTCTCTTTTTTTGCTTTTATTAAGAACAAAATATTGGAAAAGCTTTAAAGCCAAATCCTGATTTTTAAAAAGTGTAAATTTTTAACCTTTGATATTTATTTCAAAATATTTTTTGCAAAAAAACAGGCCCAAGGGTCACACTAAAACAAATTTTGACTTGTTTTTAAAAATTTAAATTTTTATTTCCCTTTTTTTTTTTAATAAACTTTTTTTGTAATTCTTGTAAGTTTTCGGGGATAAGAAACATTGTTTTACTTTTATTTTTTTTTTTACAGTTGGTATTTAGAATTTACTAAGTTTACTAGAAAAAATTATTTGGCCCAATTTTGGAACCCAAAAAATTTAAATTTTCAAATAAAAGAAAAAAAAAAACTTTCGTAAATAATTTTCTTTCCATGATTAATTTTCTTGCAACTTTTTTTTTTTTTTTAAAAATACAATTTGGGAAAAAAATTTTTTTCTTAAGGGGGACGGCCCGTGAAAAAAGGTTGGGAAAACCCCTGGAGAAAAAGAAAAAATAGGCATCTACACACTATGATAGATGACAAGGGTAGAGAAAGCTTTAACACTTTGTAACACTGATTTTGGGGTGTAAAATAGATGAATTTAAAAAGTTATAATTTAAGAAAAAATAAAAAAGATCAAAACAGGGCTAGAAAAAAAGGAGGGGGACTTTATTTGAGTTTGAAATGGGGTTTTTTTTTTAAGCAAAAAAATGGGGGAAAAGGTAAACAAAGGGGAAAGTGAAAAAGGATTTGATTTGGGGGGGGAAAAATGGGGATTCAAACAAAGATGACATTGTTAATTATATAACGAAGTACTTTAATATCTCAGGCTTTTCAGACTACAAAAATAAAAAAAAAAAAAAAAAAAAAAAAAAAAAAAGGAGGTCTTAGTAAAAAATAAACTAGTGTCCTCGGACAATCCCATTTGTATAAAAAACTAAATTGTAAAATTGATTGATTAAAAGAAAAATACCTAAAGATGTCATAATAATTAACACATGGTAGTTGAAAGAATGTAACATTAATAATAATATGAGATTTGTATATAAAAAAAAATATATATATAAATAAAATAAATAAATTATAAAAGTGACTGTTAAAGGAAAAATACCTAAAGATATCATAATAATAAACATATAGTAGTTGAAATAATGTAACATTGATGATAGTATGAGATATGTGAAGAAGTAAGATGTATAACAGATTTGAGTGTAACATTGATAATAATATGATATTTATGTGAGACCAAGATGATGTAAGGAGATTTCTTGTAATACTTTGCTATTATAACTTGTTTATGTTTATATTGAATATGACTCAAAGATATACATTGTATGTATTCTTTTGTACTTATGTAATTTTGTAAAAGGTGATGAGCCAGTGATCAATAGTAGTACAATTCGACCCTAATTACACCTAGCTACATTCAAAATTAATCAACGCAAAGTACACTATTCATCACAAAATGGCATGGTATTTCAGTTTAAGGCGTCAGTTAGCCTTGGCAATTGAGCCTAAAGACATAGCTTAAAGTGACCTGAAGCATGACTAGCCTCATTACTAGAGCCATGTTGCAGACACCAATAGATTGGTAATTTAAAAAATACACTGAAGGAAGAGAATGAGATATTGTAAACATGTGATTACAATTTTTAATAGTAATTATTGTAATTGTCATTAATGCAAAGAATAGTGATAGAAATCACAAGTAGACATGAGTAGAAGGAAATTGCAAATATGATTCATTACTGCAATATCGGTAATGAATAAACAGTAATGATTAATGGAAAACTTTGTAAATATAATAATGATAATCAATTTTAAAAATGTCAACTTGAAATATGCCAAAGCAGCATCAGTAAATGTATAGATAATTGATACTCTATGCACAAGCAATATGTATGTATACACAAGTGAGTATAGGAAGGATAAATGATGATTAATCATGAGTATGTGTAATTGTTTTGTAAATAATGTTTCACTCCATTTAATTGCATATTGAATTGAAACCATTGTTCTAACTAGTAACTAATAATTAAATCATGTTGTATATACTATTTAATAGAAAAGGTAATCAAAATGATATGTTCAGGTTAAATGATCTTGCCCTGAAACAAATTGTCAGTGACACCAATGGACACTCAGTGACACAAATGGACAAACAGTGACACCAATGGACACTCAGTGACACAAATGGACAAACAGTGACACAAGTGGACAATCAGTGACAAAAATGATAGTGTGGACACTCCAGGAAGTGACAATGGGAATCAACCATTAGTGGTCAATAATCAAGGTCCAGGTGTATGAGAAATTCTGCTTTTTCCCCCGCTTCATGTACAAGAGACCTAGATGAAGGCCTGGCATGAGAAACCGTCTGCCGGATTCATTGGTACAAGAAGATCCCCTTTTCCATCACACTACCATAATGTGCAGCCAAACGGCAAGTCGGCGACCCATCAACATGGGATTTCCCCTAGGGTTTAGGGTCGACTAACCCTTATACAACAGTGTTCACAAGAAATCTTTTCCGGTCAGTCCTCCTGGTCGGGGCCCCAATATCAATTGGTTTAAAATTGGTTTTTTTTTTGTCGTCGTCGAAGGCGGAACCCTTTATGAACAGCTGTTTCAAAAGAAACCTTTCTCGCGTCGTCCTCCTGGCCCTGGCCAATTAATTGGGATTCAATTGGTACTTTTCTGGGATCGTCAAACGGGAAAGGATCACAGGGGTACCCCCCTTTAAAATCAAGAAAAGATTAGCAAGGTACCTCGAAAAACCCTTGTTTCTTCATCAGGGCTTACTTCAAACTCTGACTGACATTTCTCTAGCAAGTCATTTAGTGGAAGTTCTTCTTTCAGTCTAGTTATAGAGGTAGTGAATTCATAATTTCGTAAAAAAAAATTTTCACAATTCCTGAATTTGATTCCATTACTGAAAAAATTCTCCTGATAGAAGTTTTTTTTTTTTTTTTTTTTTTACAATTTAAATGACTTACGTAAAGTCAAGAATAATTGACCCTTTTTATCCTTTGCCTATTTTTTTGTTTATAAATAATATCTTAAGAGGAAATCTTCTATATTAAGAAATATGAATTATTTTAAACTGTTTTTAAAATGAAATATTATGTTTTGTTATTATTAAGAAATTTTGTCCCCCTGATAATGAAAAAAGGGTATGAATAACATATAATTTCAACCATTGATGAAGCAGAATTACAATTGTACTTTTTTGACAATTTCTCAAAATATTTTTTCATCAATATTAATTTTTGTTTAAAAAAATTTAAATAAAATTTAAATTTCTTAAATTCACTGAAATTTTTATAATAACACAAGATTTTAAATTCAATGACAATTTTGCATTAATGAAAAAGAATCTTTAAAGATGTTTTGTTAAAAAATTGAAACAAATAATGTAAATTGTTATGTATAAATAAAACTTAATAATGTAATTGGTACATTTAGTACTATGAATTCATAAATTTTCTGTGTATAAGAAGAAATCATATTTTTTGATTACTTATGTTTTGAATGGAATTTAAAATTGTATTGTTTATTAAAGGTTTAGTCCATTCTGATATAGTTGTATGTAAAACTAAAACTTATTAAACAAAAAAGACAATTTAGGGGACTTTTTAAAAATTTTAAAAGATTTTTTGCTCGCGCTAACGCACATCGCAAATAATCGGGGGGTACTGTAACAGGTCCACAAATTGACGAGTAAAATTAATTAAATTAAATAAAAAATAAATTTTTTAAAATGGAAATAGATACTTTAATTAAAACAATCACCGAACATTAATAATTTCGGAATCCATTGAAAATTAAAACCAGAAATTATAGAAAAAAGGGGCAGCATATTGTCCATTGCAGCCCCTAAGACGAAAACAACATCCGTTCATTGTTATCAAAGACAGCCTGTGCGGGTCGCGGTCTAGGACGAGTCTATCTGGCCCCAGAGGGGTGTCATGGTGACAGCAATGGACGAGTTAAAGTGATGAGAG
This sequence comes from Stictocephala bisonia, assembly GCA_035578905.1. NCBI lineage: Eukaryota > Metazoa > Arthropoda > Insecta > Hemiptera > Membracidae > Stictocephala > Stictocephala bisonia. Next base: position 27,408 of record JAQJVL010002604.1, read on the forward strand.
ACGTTTGGTACGGTAAGTCCCCGAGCCAAGGAGACGCTATTGGTTGACGGAGGTAGCCTCGACCCCAATGCTCTCGATGGAAGGGGACTGAAACCCGCCACCTCGTCCAAGCTTTGTTCATTTTAAGTCAATCCCAGAAGGAAAAAGTCTCCCAAGCCGCTTCGTTGTGACTAGCAAATTTCATTTGTTACGGTGTGCCGTTTAGTTCAAAACCTAATTTTTAAAATGTTGTGAACGTAAATTTTAAAGATAAATGTTTTTACAAAAAAGGATTCAATAAAGTCTAGATTTTTTTATTTTAATAGTTGGAAAAACTTAAAAAAAAAATCTTTTTTCAATGAAGAAGGAGACCACGTGGAGAGCAATAGACAAAAAGACTAAGATAAAATTTTTTTTGGTTTTATAAAATAATTTAATTTTTTTTTTAGAAAACATTTTTTAAATAATAACTTTCAATTTTTAAGTTTTAACTTCAGATATCTTGAAAAAGAAAGTAAAAGAAGTAATAAAAAATTTTTTTGAAAAAAGTTCTTTTTCATTGAAAATTTAAGCTCCCCGTTTACCCATAAATATAACCCTGAGAAAAGAGAATTAAATTTAATTTGCAAAATTTTTTATAAAATTTAAACAAGAAACTTAAAAAAAAAGTAAAAAACCACAAGAGGGGTTACAGTTTGGGCGCCCAACCACTGGGGCTGTAAAGTATTTTTAAATATGTTAAAGTATTTAAATATTTTTTAAAAGAAAATTTTTGTTTAAAAACTTTTGAATTTTTTGAATTTTTTTTATTAAATTAATTTTTTGAATTTTTTAAAAAAAAAAAATTTTTATTTTGAATTTGTTGAATAAATAAATAAAAGTAAAAAAATTTAATTGGATGGGCCCAAAATTCAAACAGGGAAAATACATTATCTAATAAAATGGAGATGTTTCAAACATGAAACTAACTTTGATACTAAACTTAGAGAAATGAATATAACTTTGATACTAATTTAAAAGAAATAAATACTAACTTTGATACTAAACGTAATGAAATAAATGAAAACATTTAAAGGAATGATGAAACAATAGGAAATTTGATGAGTTTAGCAAAGATTCAATGATAGGAAAAGTCAGTTTGAAAATAAACTTACAAACAAAAAAAAAAGAAAAATATGATTTTAATAAAAATAGTGAAGAAAAGGAAAATAATTTTATAAATGGATTTTAAATAATAAAGATGGGGAACAGACTGTCAAAATAAAAAATGTTGGGGACAACTATTGTCAAATATAATGGATTTTTTTTTAAACTGAATAATAACATTAAAAAACTTGATGAGTTTTAATGTTGGCTAGGGGAAAAAATTTTAAGATTAAGAAGTGAGTGATGGCGTGATAAAGTTAATAATGAAATAATATAAAATGAAATGGTCTAAAAGATGTTTAGTAGGAAAAAAGGTTGAAAAAACTTTGTCAATAAAATAAAAAAAGTAAAAATAGACTTCAATAAGGAATGAAGTAAAGAAAATATAGTAATGAAGAAAAATAATAAAGGGGGAACAACTATCAAAATAATGATGTTTGAGGATAGACAAATGAAGTAAATAAAACCTGTAGCAAAAACGAATCAAATGTAAACTAATTGGGGTATTAAATTTAAGGTTTAATAAAATGATTTGATAAATGATAGGTAGAACAGGGGTTCCCCAACCCTGGGTACGCTTTCCCCCTTGGGGGTACGCAACGCCCTGGGGGGGGTACGACAAAAATATTTGGAAATGGGGACTTTATGTTTTTGTCGAAACTTACCTAGTGGTGGTTGAAAAGTAAGTTTCGTACTGGGGGCCCGTTTCGCCCCGATGGTCTGATCACTTCGCTCGTCAAGGTCTTCCTCTCCCGCTCCCCTCCCCCACTCACTTACCCACCATCCCTGCCCCCGTACCGCATCTTCACTGTTCACTTGATGTATTTGGGATTTTGTCGTCTGTCGCTCTTTTTACTGATTTTATGTTCATTTTACTTTTTACTTGTTTTGGGTGTTAGTTTTTGATGATTTGTAAACCATTTAACTGTAATCAAAAAGATGGAAAAGGGGTTAAAAAACGGGTCATTTTAAAAACAAATCGATTGAACGGAAGTCGGGTGCTTAGCAAGCCTGTCGTCCCGGGATCGAGCAGAAAATTTTCTTGTGTGAGTACCTTGATACTAAACCCATAAATGAAAGTACTAGTCTGGAACTTCCTCAAAGAAACGAAAATTTTAAAATGAGTTTGAAATATGGATTTTTTTTTATGGAGGGGAGGAAAGTCCAAACCATAGTGTGTTTGGGGAGAAATTTTAAGAATGGAAGCATAAAACCTTCCTTATTTTTTGCACCACCTTGAATAAAAAACCGCTCAGAACAAAAATAAAGAAATTACTATTTTGAAGACTTTCAAAAAAATTAGGGAAAAAGATGGATGGTTTCTTCTTTTTCGCATAAATTTTAATAGGATAACGAAAATGTGTGGAAGCCTCTTACAAAATTAGCTACCATATTGAAAAAAAGTGGTAAAAACCACCATAGGTGAGGATTTGATACCCCCCTTTTAAAAAAAGATGGTTCGTTTGTTTGGTCGGGAAATTTGTTCGTAAGGGAACTCCATCCCGCTGTAAAAAACACAGTTTCACAGCAAATTTCCGACATTCTGAGTACTAAGACAAAGTGGTTCAGCGATTAAAGACAGTGTTTTTTTTTTCCATCCAATTTGATGAAATGGGGGGGGGGGGGGGACATTGCTGCCCAGCAATCTTACTTGTTACTGAAAGTTATGAAAAATCCCAACAAGGAGTTTGAAGAAAATCTGTTGCTGTGCCATGCAGAATGAGCGTACTACAGGGGAAGATGTGTTCAATGGTTTAAAGCTACTTCTGTGAAAAAGAAATAGATGGGGAAAATTTGTGCGGTATATGCACTGGGGGGGAAAATCAAGTCGGGCAATATTCGGTTTCGGGGGGGGGTAAAAGAAGTGCCCCCCACTAGCATGGAGCCATTTTTGCTTCACAGACAGAGTCTTGCACCCAAAAAAAAAGGTTGCCCGCTTCTTTGAATGATGTTTTTAAAAGAAGCAGTTAAAGTATCAACTTTGTTAAAGCCAATCAACAAACTCCAGACTGTTCAAAGTGCTTTGGAAGATTGGGGGGCATTCATCCACGTTGCTTTTGCACACTGAAGTAAGGTGGTATCTCGCGGAAGGTTCTTACAAGACCTTTTGAGCTAAAATTTACTGAAAGTATTTTTTGAAGAGACCCTTTTTTTATTTACCCTCCAAATTTAAAATAGGGGACGGCTTCAAAAGTTGCTTTTTTAGCTGACATTTTTTCACAGATCAATAAACTAAATTTAGGTTACAAAAAACAGCTCATTACAGTATTAAAAGTTGCTGACAAAATTGAATCAATGCTGAAGAAAATTGATTTTTGGAAAAACCCCTGTATTCAAAACAATCAAGCTGAAGTTTTTGGAACGTTATATTTTTTAGTGACAAAAATCTGCCCATAGTAACAAAGTGAAACATAAAATAGTGACAAATTTGAAAAAACCCTGAAGGCCTTTTAGAAAGTATTTTCCTAAACAGGGGACGGGGGAAACTGGTTTTGCAGACCTTTCATGCAGAAAACGCAAGACTGCTAATTGCCCGTTTGAGATGGAAAAGCCCCTAGAACTTTCAAGTGTTTTTCCCTTTAAAGCCCGAGTTCAAAAAAAAACCCCTTGGACAATTCTGGGTGACCATAAGGTTGAATATCCCCCTTAACCACAAAACCCCCTTTGGTTTTATTTCCCCTTTAAAACACAAATTGTTGAGAATCGTTTCTTCCATGCTTTTATAAGAACAAGTATAGGAATAAGCTAAATGCAAGTCTGATTTAAGATTTGTTTTTTATAACCTTTGATATTGATTTAAAAATTTATGTGCAACAAAACGGGCCCAAGGGTCACACAAAAAACAGTTTTGATTTTTTTAAAGAAAAATTTTTGATTTCATTTTTCAAAAAACTTATTTGCAAATTTTAGTATGTTTTCGTGATAAAAAACATTGTATTTACTTTATTATTTTTTTTAAGTTGGTATTTAAAATTTTTTTTCTAATTTACTAAAAACATTATAGGCCTAATTTTGGAACAAAAACTTTTTGTCAAATAAAAAGAAAAAAAAAATCTTGCGTAAATATTTATTTCATGAAAAAATGTTCTTGCACTTTTTTTCTTTGAATTACAATTTAAAATAAATTTATTTTAAAGGGGGGTTTCGGCATGAAAAAAGGTTTGGGGAAACCGTGGAGTAGAAGAAAAAATAGGACTTTCCCACATATGATAGATGAAAAGATAGAAAAGTTTTAACCCTTTTTGTAACACTGATTTTGAGTGAAAAAATAGATGATTTAAAAATTTTAAATTTTAATAAAAAAACAAAAAATGTCAGAAAAGTAGAAAAAGGGGTGACTTCTTTGATTTGAAATGGTTTTATAAGAAAAATACTGGGGAATAGGAAAAAAAGGGAATGTAAAAATGATTAGGGGGGGGTGGAAACGTGATTAAAACCCAAAGATGACTTTTTAAATTATATAACGAAGTACTTTAATATCTCGGCTTTTCAGACTAAAAAATAAAAAAAAAAAAAAAAAAAAAAAAAAAAAAAGGGGGGTCTTAGTAAAAAAAAAAACTAGTGTCCTGGACAATCCATTTGTAAAAAAAAAACAAATTTGAAAAATTGATTGATTAAAAAAAAAAACCTTTTAAAGATGTCATAAAAAATTAAAAAGGGTAGTTAAAAATGAACATATAAAAATATGAATTTGTATATAAAAAAAAATAATTATTAAATAAAATAAATAAATTATAAAGTGAGTTAAAGGAAAAATCCTAAAGATATCATAAAAAAAAAACATATAGTATTGAAATAATGTAACATTGATGATAGTATGAGATTGTGAAAAAGAAGGTATAACAGTTTGGTGTAACATTGAAATAATATATTTATGTGAGCCCAAGATGAGTAAGGAGTTTTTTGTAATACTTTGAATTAAAACTTTTTTAGTTTATATTAATATGACTAAAAAGATATCATTTATGTATTTTTTTGTCTTATGTAATTTGTAAAAGTGATGAGCCAGTGATAAATAGTATACAATTCCCCCTAATTAACTAGCTCATTCAAAATTAAATCAAGCAATACACTATTCATCACAAAGGAGGGGTATTTCTTTTAAAGGGCGTCATTTTGCCTTGGAAAATTGAGCCTAAAGAATAGTTTAAAGTGCCCTGTAGCAGACTACCCTCATTACTGGGCCATGTTGCAGACCCAATAAAATTGTAATTTAAAAATACACTGAAGGAGAGAATGAGATATTGTAAATGTGATTACAATTTTTGATAGAATTTTGTAATTGTCATTAATGCAAAAAATAGGATAGAAATCCAAGTGACATGAGTAAAAAAAAATTGCAAATATGTTCATTACTGAAATATCGGTAATAAAATAAACAGTAATGTTAAGGGAAAACTTGTAAAAATAATAATGAAAATCAATTTAAAAATGTCAACTTGAAATATGCCAAAGCACTCAGTAAAGTATAGATAATTGTACTCTTGCACAAAAAATATGTATGTATACACAAGTGAGTTGGGAAGGAAAAATGATGATTAATCATGGTATGTGTAATTTTTTTTGTAAATAATGTTTCACTCCATTTAAATTGATTTGAATAAAAACAGTTCTAACTAGTAACAATAATTAAATCATGTTGTATATCTATTTATAAAAAAGGTAATCAAATGATTGTTCGGGTTAAATGATCTTCCCCTGAAAAAAAATTTGTCAGTGACCCAATGGAAAACAGTGACAAAATGGACAAACATGACACAATGGACACTCAGTGACACAAAGGGAAAAACAGTGACACAAGTGGACAATCAGTGAAAAAAATAAAAGTGGGGGACACTCCAGGAAGGGGGACAATGGGAATCAACCCATTAGGGGTCAATAATCGGGCCAGGTGTAGAGAAATTTGTTTTTTTCCCCCCGCTTCATGTCAAAACCTAGATAAAGGCCGGCTTTAGAAACCGCTGCGGATTCTTTGGTACAAGAAGACCCTTTTTTTCCCATCACATCCCAAAATGTGCACCAAACGGCAAGTCGGCGCCCCCATAAACAGGGGATTTCCCTAGGGTTTAGGGTCGACAAACCCCCTTATACACAGCTGTTCAAAAGAAATCTTTCTCCGTGTCGTCCCCCTTTGGTCGGGGGCCAATAAAATTTGGATTCAAAATTGGCTTTTTTGTCGAATCGCAAAGGCGGCCCCCTTTATGCAAAAAAGCTGTCACAAGAAACCTTTCTCTGGGGTCAGTCCCCCTGGTCTGGCCCAATATAATTTGGGTTTTCAAATTGGTTATTTTTCTCGGATCGTCAAAGGGGGAGAGGATCGCGAGGTACCCCCGTTAATCAAGTAAGTTTCGAGGGGTACCCTCCGAATACCATGTCTTCTTCATCAGGGCTTTCTTCAAACTTGACTGACTTTTCTCTGCAAGTCTTTTTGGGGAAGTTTTTTTTCTTAGTTATGGGTAGTAAATTCATAATTATCGTAAAAAAAAAATTTTTTCAAAATTTCCCGACATATTGATTCCATATGAATAATTTTCTGATAGAAGTTTCTTTTTTTTTTTTTTACAATTTACAATGATTTTTTACTGTGAAGTCAAAATAATTGACCCTTTGTATCCTTTCGCCTTGTTGTTTAGTAAATAATAACAGAAAAGGGGAAATTTCTATGTTAAGAAATATGGCAATTTTTTTTTAAACTGTATTTAAATAAAAATTTTGTTGTTATTTTTAAGTCAATTGTACCCCATAATAATGAAATAAGGGTATAATAACTTTTAAATGTTAACCCATTAAAGAAGAGAATTAAAATTTTGTATTTTGTTTCAATTCTCAATTTTTTTCATCAATATTCAATTTTTATTAAAAACTTAAATAAAAATTTAAATTTCTTGAATTCATGAAACATTTTTATAACAACTAAAAGATTTTTAATATCAATGAAACTTGCTTAATGAAAAAAATCTTTTAAAGTTTTTTTGTTACAATTGATAACTTAAGAATTGTTATGTATAGTGAAATTAAAAATTATTGAGTACATTTAGGACTAGTGAATTACAGAATTTCAGTGTATAAAAAGAAATCTGATTTGTTGATTACTGATGTTTTAAATGGAATTTTAAAAAATTGTTTTGTATTTAATAGATAGATTTGCCCTACTAGAATAGTTGAATTGTAAAACTAAAACTTTCTGAACAATAACGAAAATTTAGGAGGACATTTAAAATTTAGATTTTTTGATCGCGCAAACCGCAATCGCAAATAATCGGGGGGTACTGTAACAGGTCCCCCAAAATTTGGGACGAGAAAATTTAATTAAATTTAAATAAAAAATAAATTTTTTTAAATAAAAATAGATAATTTATTAAAAAACAATCCCGAACATTCAAATAATATTCGGAATCCATTGTAATTTAATAACCAGAAAGTATAGAGAAAGGGCGGCATTTTTTTCCCCTTTGCAGCCCTCAAGGGGGGCGTAAACAACTTTCCTTTTCATTGTTATAAAGACAGACCTGTGCAGCCCGGTCGTCATAGGAGAGTCTTCTGGCGATCCAAGGGTTGTCATGGTGACCAGGCAATGGACGAGTTCAAAGTAGTGAGAGACGCTATTGGCTGAGGGAAATACCCTCGAGCCAAGAGAGATGCTATTGGTTGGCGGCAGGTAGCCTCGACCCCAATGCTCTCGATGGTAACGGACTGAAACCACGCCAGCCTCGTCCAAGCATTGTTCACTTTAAGTCAATACCCAGAAGGAGAAAGTCCCAAGCCGCTTCGTTTGTGACTAGCAAATTTAAATTTGTTACGCGTGTGACCGTTTGATTTTGAGCCCTAATTCTTAATTTGTGAAGTAATTTTTCTAAAAGATAAAGTAAAGCTCAGAAAAGTGATTCAATAAAAAACTACATCTTTTATTTTTAAAAGTTTTGGGAAAAAATTTAAAATAAACTCTTTTTACAAGAAGAAGGGGCCAGTGGAGCAAAAGACAAAGAAGGGTAAAGATAAGTTTTTGGTTATAAAATAAATTTTAAATTTTTTTTTTTAGAAAAAAGTTTTAAAAAAGATAATTTTCAATTTTTTTAAGATTTTAAATTCAGATATTATTCAAAGAAAGTAAAAGAAAATTTAAAAAAAAACCTTTTTCAAAAAGAGTCTTATTTATTGTAAATTTTCGCCCCACCGATTTTCCCCTAAAAAACCTGAATAAGGCATTAAAATTTAATTTTCATAAAATTTTTTTTCAAATTAACAGAAAAAATAAAAAGTAACAACCACAGAAGAGAAGTTAATGGGGGTTTCAGGGACTACATATCTATTTTGAACAAGTGCTTATACAGGTACATTACGAGTCTGAGACTCGGCGAAGAAAATACAAACCCCCTTTGGGACCTCAAAAAAGGGGGATCGACTGTTTGACGGGTGGGGGAATACTATTAAAATGGCCTAAAGGGGTGTAGTTGATTCCAGGCGTTTAAAGACAATACCCATAGGTTTTTTAAATTTAAAAAATTTGCTCTCGTTAAATCGTATTCACCTTTTATTTTTTCTCCCCGTACGTAAAACCCCTTTTTAAAGTAAAAAGGGGGGATCGAATCGTGCTCACTCGCGTTTTCCAAAATTTAAAAGGGAACAGGCTGGTATGGGTACGATGAAAAGGGACTGAGACTCTTGTGTAACTTCTCCACGTTTTATACCAAGGGTCTGGAGAAAGCTGCCTTTTTGCGGGAATTTCACCCGGGACGTGAGGGAATTACCCCGGGGTTTATACACCGAACCTTTGTAAAAAGTTTTATATTTTCCCTGCATAACGCTCTGGGTGTAAATGGCCTTAGAAACACTCCGAAGGGATAAAAGCTGTCACAGAAAAAAAAATCATTAAAATTTTCTAGCAGTCATGGGAAAAGTTTGGACCGATTTTTGTGAGCCTAAGGGAGATTGCGAACCAGTTTATTTTGCGGTTTGACCTTTTTTGAATGGGACCACTATCTCAAAACTACGATTTTCTCAATTTTACCTTTTTAAGAATCTATAACAAGTCAATTTAGCTTACATTATAAAAAAATACATTCAATGAAGAATCTTTGAGAGAAAAAGACCTTCGTTCCGGAGTGTTGGGTCCCTTGTGAGCAAAACCCAAAACTTTATAATCTTTATACACGATTTTTTAGACAAGGTAGTTGGGAGAATTTTATACTTATCGAAAGTAAATTCCAAGATTTTAGCCTTTTGTGTGTGTGTGTGTGTGTTGTTGTGTGTGTGTGTTTGTTCTTGGCTGGCCTACCTCCGTAAGCCCGGGCAAAAACGGGGGAAATTTCCGACCCCCTATGGGAGGGCTAAACCCCCTAAAACCAGGGACTTCCAGGCCCAACCCCCCGAATGTTTCCGCCTCTATTCAGGGCCCAACTCCCTAATCCAGGGCCCGAGGCTCTATGGGAGGCCAAAATCCGTAAGTCCAGGGCCCCCTTGAGTCGCTGGGAATACAAATAAACATAAAAAAAGAAGAAAATATAACCCTTGTAGCTGATGGAATAATTGAATGGCTTCTCCAAGTAAAATGTTCGTACTTCCTAATTGGGTAAAAAAACCCCCTTTTTAAGTTTTTACGCACATTGAAAGGCTTAGTGAGTAAAGTGATGGTTAGACTTCAGAGGGACCCAAAAAAAGTATAAAATAAACGGGGGGGTAGCAGGTTTGTTAGGACTGGCTACCACCTAACTTGCGATGGGTTGGGGCAAGTTACAATAAACAAAAGTGAGACTGGCCCCCCTGGGGAAACTCATATGAAAAAATAGCAAGATCAGTACCTCTTGGGTGGGGGTTTGGAAAACCCGTCTTCCCCCGGTCCTGCTCCCTTTTGGCAAGGTAGGGGTGACGCCCTTTTCCCTGCCGTATTAAACGACGTTTCGGCGTGAAATTTTCATTGTTCAAGGGTGCTTTTTTAGGTAGCATGTCTTTACTGTTGTTGGTGTTTTGTGCTTGGGTCTCCCCCTCAACCCTCAACACCACCAGTATTACCACCCCGGAGAGCGAGGAAAAAAAATTTTTTTTTTTTTATTTTTTTTTAAGTTAGGGACTCGCGAATTAACATGAGATTGATCGCATCGTGTTTTTTTTCAGATACGAGGTGGCAAGGGGTAGAAAAACCTGCGTCCATTCCCCTTTTGATCTTTTTAAACTCACAAACACTCTGTAGGGGACCATACCCTTATTATTATTATTAGGGGATTTTCCGTGATTGGGATTATAATAATTTTTATTGTAAACGAGGGAAGAGGGGAGATCGCGGTACTTCCCCTGGGTCCTCCAATTCCAGAGCCCAACCAATTTTCAGAGGGGGTGTATCCTTTTTATTTAATTTACTGAAAAAATTTTTAAATTAACTGTTCAAGTACTTTCAGGTATGTATTTGACAGGTACCGAGGTCCTGGTGGGGGACTGTGTCGACCCCAAACGCTCCCTGAACAAACCCGAAAGTCCTCAATACTGATAGCATACCAATAATGTAAGTTTAAATCAATATTATTTTGGTATTTTCCATAATTTAATTGTTTAAAACCCTCACATGACATTTTTTTAATGTAGGTACAAAAAGCATTGAGATCCGCGCTCGTGCAGCCCCGGTGTTGGGATGTCAGCAGGGGGGAGGGAAGCAAACCGTTCGAGAGTACAGCTCAAATATTTCTGGAGGGAAGTATTAAAATTTCTTTATATACTACTGTTTACTAATAGAGGGGATAATTCTATTTTGTTTTTCTGTTTAGCAACATAGTGGGGGCGAGAATGGGGTTCAGAGGACGCTGCAGGCGGGCCTTCACGCCGGAGGATCTCAGGGGTTGCTGTGGGTTTCAAAACACTCTAGGGGTTTCTGGCCAGGCCGACGCCTTCGATCTAGCAAACCCCTCAATTGGACTTTATGAGCAGCAACCCGGAGAGTCTCTTGGTCCCCCTGGGTGGCGGAGGGGGGAGGGTGACCCCTCCAGTCCAAAGAAGTCGATGAGTCCATCGGTCCCCAGGGGTCCAAAGCTGGGTCTTTTTTTTAAGGTACCCACTATTGCATTCATCTCATTGGACACATTTTATGCCGGGGACTGCGCTGCAAGGGTTATTTCGTGTCCTATATGCGGACACCAATATTTTGGGCGGTAAACACTTTTGTAAGTAATTTTTTTAAATACAAAATGTTACAAAAGCGTGTTTTATTTAATACCCTTTTAGAAATGTTTATAAATATATTTTTTTATTTTGGATTTTTGGCGGGAAAAGGGGGGTTAGGAATTTGGGTGAAAATGGGGCCCCATTTGGGTGCGTCTAAAAAAGGACCAACAGAGCTGGGGGCTATACCCTGACCCCTTTACTAAAATATATAATTTTTTTATTGTATTTATCAGTGTTTTTTGCAATTATAATATTTCAGCCTTTAAATTTTAGTTAGTAATTAATTGATTTACAAAAGGCTTTGTGTTTTGCAAGTGTGGGCAGAGCGAGCCCCAATTTTTAAAGAAAGGAAGACCAAGAATTGGACAAGGCAAAAAACCCATAAGGGACAGGAAGAGATTTTAAATTTTTAATGTCCTAGTTATTTCGACCCGGAAAAAGCAAATAAAACCCTTGGTATCACTAGATAAGGGAATAGAGCGAAAATCCTACACTACAAATTAGCAAGAACACGTTTTTAACTGTCTGTAAAGAGAAGGAAACCAAAATTTCAAGGCGAAGATTCCACAAAGCTATCAACATCTAAGTTCAATCCAGGCTGTTCCCAGCAATGACTTAATCATACCCATGGACAAAATTAGTTTTTTATGATTTCATCAATGTCTGAGGGTGTAAAAAGGAAAACTATTTTTGGGATCAAGCTTAAACTGTTGGAACCACCCTAATGTGAATTAAATTGAAGCGTTTTCTATAGGCACAAAAATGCAGGGAAGAAGAGGAGGGGTTTCTTAGTGAAGTGACTAAAAAAGGTTGTACACAGTTTCAGTTTAACCCCTTTAATACTAGACCGTCTCTCCCGACCCCGCGGGGAAATTTCAACAGGGGTTTCTACCTCGCCCCGCAAAATTGAAGCCCGCCTTCCCAAAACCTTCCTGCCTCGAGTGGCCATTGCGCAGTGGATCGCGTGAGTGACACCCAAACCCGGTTTGTGGTTATCGATTGTTGCGGTCTGAGGGACATTCCGTAGTGTTTAGGTTAGTTTGTTAGCGGTCCCAAAAAAAACGTTCCCTATTTTTGTGTTCCTTTCATTAGGATTATGAAATACTTTTTATTTTGTATAGTTTATGTTTTTGTAATGATAAAAATGGGTAAAGACCAACATTTTTCGAATTTCTCTGAATTCTATTTTTCGGAGTGGTTAAAGGAGCTCTCGTCCCCCTGCTAGACTGTTGTCGACTCAAAACAAGCAATTTTGAGGAAAAATTTTTTTTGATTTGGTTTTTGAAACACTTTAGGATGGCTTGAGAAGACATTGACGATAGTGACCGGGGGTCCTGACTAATAGAAGAAAGGACACATTCAAAAAGTGAGCAGAGTGCCGACGAGTGCGAGATAGAAGAAGTAGGCGAGTGTAGGTCACTGAAATTGATTTATTGGCTAAAAAAAAAAAAAAAATGTGTGAGTAAAAACGTTTCTGTTCCCAAGGTCTATGAAAGAAAGTTAAAAAATGTTTTCTAAAAGGAAAAAAACCAAAAAAAAAAATCTTTTAGAACGATGAATTGAACAAGTCCCATCCGCAAAAGGAATAGTAACGTATCGCCCTTTAGGCCATTATTTTTTCCCCGAATTAAATGAAAAAATTGATATCCATGGGCAAGCCTAGAAACAAATGTATTTCTGAAACCGTTTGTATAACCACAACAGAAAATTCTGTTTCTGTGGCAAATGAAGTGACACAAATAATTGAGCCTGAGGGGAACAACTTGACACCAACTGGCAATCCTGAAACACCAACACCGATTGCGATAAGAGATCGGTCGTTCTACTATGGTAGAAGGACAAAGGATATGATTAAAAAGAAAATACCGCCTTTTCGCTGGAAAAAAACTGCAGGGAATCAGGCAAGTGCGAACAAGGGCTCATAATATCATAACTCAATTACCGGGACTTAAGGCGCGAGCATTAAACCTTGGAAACAATCCTGATATCAAGAAAAATGGAATTACTGATTTCTTAAAGATATTTTGGCCGAGATTGTGTGTTGGACAAATGTAAAGATAAATTCGTTGAGGCAAAAGTACAACAAGAAGCACTGGCCTTCTTTTGTTCATGATATTGATGAAATAGAGCTGAAAGGGCTTTATTGGTCTTCTTGTCTACAGTGCTGCGTTCAAAGCTGGTAATGAATCTGCCGCTAGCTTGTTTGCAACTGACAGAACAGGTAGAGAAATTTCCGAGTCGTAATGAGTAAGGAAAGGTTTCTTTTCATCCTACAGCTCTGAGGTCGACAACCCCGGAAGACAGAGAAGAAAGAAAAAAGGAGACAAGGGAGGGCGGCAGTAGCAAATATATTTTATAAGTTTGTTGACAACTGTCAGTCTTGTTATACCATGGGGTGAAAGCAGTATGTATCGACGAAATGTTGGTACCTTTCCGAGGTAGATCAGCTATTAAAATGTACATGCCCAGAAAAGCCGCCAAATATGGCCTGAAAATTCAATGTTTGGCGATGTAAGACACATTACTTTCTCAATGGATATATTTATACAGGAAAAAATAGTGACAGTAAAGGCCTCTACTGATCAAGAAGTAAAAAACCTTCTCAAAACCATCAATTTGTGTCCACCTGATAAAAACCCAAATTTAAAAAAAGAAACAGGAACTTGACCACAGACAATTGGTACAGTTATTCCCGTGGGCAACGAACTCCTAAGAGGGAAAGACTTTTGTAGGATCTTTAAAAAAAAAAAAAAAAAAAAAAAATGAGGGTCCCAATGCTTTCTTCATCAAGTAAAAGGAGAAAAAAGCTGTAGACGGTTTCACTGAAAACATAACGTTGCTCTCTTTGTGCCAAAAATCAAAAGCAGTGATTTTTTTTTCATCGATGCACATGGTTGCTATGATGATGTTAGTGGAAAATGAGATCATCACTGAATATAACATAGCAAAGGGGGAGTGGCACGTTGCTTAAAGTGTGCCAACATTTTCCTAGACGTACCCAAAGATGGCCAAATGGTTATATTTTTTACCATGGTATACATTTCCTCTGGAGTAAATGCGTGATGTTCTCTACAATGCTTTTGGAAGCACAAAAGCTATGACTAGGCTTGATTTTATGAAGACTCTCGCTCTGAAGCTTGTCACACCTCTCATGCAAAGAAGACTTCGGAAAGGGCATCTGAGCCAGGATATGCAACTGAGTCTCAAGCGAATTCTTCAAGTGGAAGGACCGACCTTTTCAGGAAGAAGATTAGGCTCCGAGAAATCCAGAATGTGAAGAGAAAACATGAAGCATGTGCCTCCCACGGCTCGAAAAGGAAGACAAGATACGTTTGTAAACGCTGGGGAAAACCTATTTTGCCTGGAGTGTTCAAAAAAATTATGTGTGGCCAGTATGAAGGACATCCCGGCACGGCCATAGATGTAATGAATGTCTTACTCAAGTAACATTATTATTTTTTATTTATCTTCTTGCTTATAGTTTTTTACATTACAATGTATTTGACATAAAACTCATGTATTACATTCTCTTTAGACTAAATTTGTATTTGTTTCATTGTTCCTTTTAACTGTTAAAACAATTTTTTTTAATATCTTGACATACAAAATCAGTCTATTGAATTAAAGTCATGTGAATGGTTACAGATGAACTTTTTTTCCCTTTGTTGCTATGGTATCTAACAATAACAGGCATCCTGGTTTTGTAAAATAATTAAAGCATAATTATTATTGAAAAATATTTAGATTATATATTGCAAGTTTTACAGTATAAAATTAAAAAAATATAAAAATTATAAAAAATTTTATTTGATTTTTTCCTCGATAGGTTATTATAAGAAAGTTCAAAACAGTTTAGAAAGTGTTTGTTCTTAATTATATGTATATTTCAGTCAATTACACACTTTTGTAAAAAGCGGTCCAACAGACCTATCCGTAGTAGTTATGAGAGTAAATGCTTCCGTAGTAGTCAGGGGTTAAATAAAATACTTTCTTTGTTTTGTAAGTAAGTGTATATACATAATAACATTTTTTATTCAGTACAACATTCTACACATTTGGTTGTTTTTAGTTATTTTAATTAGTGAAAAAATTATCAACTTGAAAAAATGTCAAGATTTCAATTTTCTAATTTTTAAAGAAAAAAAATCAACTGAGGTAAGTGTAAATTTGTATTGTTTTATAATAATCTACTACTAATGACAAAAAAAGATATAAAACCACATAATACTTAAAGATAAAGCATAAAAGTATCAGTCCTGGGCCCTTTTTTATTTTTAATGAGTATTATGATCTTCCTTATATGTCAATGCGAAAAAACACAATTGAGTGCCTGAGAAAGAGGAAGGTTGCCTGTGCCACAAAACCTCAAATTTTAATTAGTTACAGATCCTGTTAGTGCTCCTAATCTACCGGTGTAATGCTGAACTATTTGGACAAGTGGCATAGCCCCCTTTTCTTTTTACAGAACGGTTGAAGATAGACAAGTTCAAGCGCCAGCTGTTCTGTGAGGAGATAAGGGGCTATGCCACTCGGTCAGTGGTTGGGGGGAGCCTCAGCTGTTTTGTTTTGATCTGCAGTTGGCTCACTCTGTACAGGCAATGAATACACACTCTATAAGAAGGACACTCCTTATACAGCAAATTCAGACCAACTTTTTTTCTGAGATTGCTGCTTTTCGCCTTAGCCGCTAGAGTTCTCCAGTCAATATTTTCCTGCCTTCTGTGCTAGGGAGATCCTCGCAGAGGGTGCGAGAGAGAGCGCGCCTTCGGTGCGAGAGAGAGCGCTCGCCTTCGGTGCGAGAGAGATGCGCGTCGAGGGTACGAGAGAGAGAGGGAGCGAGGGTTGTGTGCGAAAGGAGAAAGTTTGCCTGGTGGTCTGTATAAAAGAGCTTCCTCTATACAGACTCTGCTCTCGCTATCCCTCCTGCCGCCGCGGTTTGGCCCGAGATGCCACTAGCTTGAAAGACTCTCCACTACTTCATTGCCAAATGTTGAATTAACAATTTAAGATGTGATCGCTGGATGCCAAATTTTTTTTCATATTTGCTTTGATAATCAAATCGTAGATCAACCTATGATAACCCAAAACTTTATAAGATGAATAAATTATTTTGGAACTGCTCCTAGAATTAACACTGTACAAGCACTGTTGCTTTAACCAATATTCAAGCACTGTTGCTTTAACAATATCCAAGCACTGTTGCTTTAACAGAATCCAAGGACTGTTGCTGTAATAAATGTAGTGTGATTATAACAATTTAATCTGTGATTCAAGAATTGTTATACTAACCGAAAGAATATACTATCATACAAATAACTAACAAAAGTAAATGGGCAAACATTTTAACGAATAACTATTGAAAAGTGATAGACTATTCAGAGATTTTAATAAATTAATTATAGAGATATTATTGGAAAAAAAACAATGTAAATTTACTATAAAAAAATAAGTTTATTCAACAAAAATGAAAACGTACTTTATAGACGCCGAAAAAGTATTGCAAATGTTAACACAATTAACTATTTTCTATCTATGTTCGGTGACAATCAAAATTAAAAAAAAACAAAATTAAAACATTCAACTGACAAACATTATAACATACTCAGAATACCTACTAACTAAAATTAAATTGCAGCATAACCACTAACATATCACATTTACATCTAATTGTTTACGATATATGAAGTGGCACTTATGAATAACACATATATATACACGAAAATTATAAACAAACGTAAACTACAAAAACATTCAGTATATATAATTACTAAAAATAACATTGCAGCATAATTATATACATATTTTATTTACATCTAATTATTCACAATATATGTTAAGTCTCAGTTATGAAATAAACATATATTTACACACACACACTTATTTACTAAGTTCAAACTGTACAAAAAAACATATATAAATACTAAATACTACATTGCAACATGATCATATACATTTCTATTTACACCTAATTACATGTAATTTATGTAAAATGACAGTTAAGACATATATAATTATCCCCACATTATTTACAAACTTCAAACTGTACAAATTATTCAGTAGACCTACTTATTAAAATTTACATCACCACATATTCTTATAATATATGTGCAAGGGGTTAGTTATGACAATTAATATATATACATAAAAAACACACACACACCCGGCAATTATTTACTTAAACTTTAAACTATACAAAACATTATTAGATATCGTTAACATAATTACAAAACATTACATCGCACCATAATCACAGATTTTATTTACATAAAACAAATTTCGATACTAGGTCTCAGGTATGAAAAAATTATATATACATATATAACCTACACATAAATTATTTAAACATATACAAATTATATACAAAATATGTCAACTATGTAATATTGTAGACTAATGAAAAAAATACATCGCAGCAAAATAATATATATATTTTATTTACACTATTAAATTATGTACAATCTAAACATGGTGTCAAGTAAGAAATAAAAGCATATTCAAAGATTAAGAAGAAAGTTAGCAGACATCCACAATGTTGGTTTTTTCAGTAGCCTGTCATACATGACAGAGTTTTTTAAGCTTCTTATTCAGTTTCACTTGATCACCCTCTGACACTCTCTTTACCCTTACGTTTAACAAAGCCTTGTCTCTAATGTCGTTCGATTTCCACTTTACACTGTAAAACATCTTACATCTCACTAACAGCTCTATCATAAACAACTTGTGTACTTTACACTCAATCAACCACTGCGGATGAGTCTCTTCAGTGTGTAAGGTCAATTCTTTTACCAGTGTCTTGGCAACTTCAGTGCTGGCAATCACCTTAGGAAAAAGCTGGGCAAAGCACAATGCTTGAGACTTTACAACGTTGTGTAGAAGATCCGAAGGCTTATTAAGTCTGGCTAATTCTCCGGTATGTCTGGTGAACGATTTCATTAGGATAAGATACTCACGGGGTATAAAAGAGAAGGAGTTTTCTTTCAGAAGAGTAGCCCTACACGTTTCACAGGAAAATTTCTCCACACATTTTTTCCCTAGCCAACCGGATATGTAACATACAACACTATCTTCAAAGGCCGTTACTTCTACGTGATCTTGATCTAGCTGTTGTTGAGTGTTACATTGTGGGGCTAAGTTGGATGAAGCGATAGCACTGGTGTGAGGCTCGACTGAGTTGATAACTTCTTGTGGCTCTTCGACTGGCAGTACTGATGGAACTTGAAGATTTTCGTCGCCATCTGGTTCACAATTTGCAGTATCAAGAGGGTCCAGTAAACGGATGGATATAGCATGCTGGAGATTCCGTCTGAACTCCTTTGCAGATGGATTACTGTTGTAACCACCCCTGTGTCTGAGAACACCAAACAAATTCTCAATGGGGTCCTGGTTGAATCTATTAGTTAACAAAAATTTGTTTCCACTGGAAGAAATCTCCTCGTATAATGCTAGTATTCCCCTGATGGTTTGGATGAGACCGTCAAAACATGGAGGATTTGAACCATCTAGAGTCTTCCAGGTCTGTATATACTGGATACTGGCTTCCAAGCAATTTCGAGGAACAAAGTTGGTTTTCGATAGTGGCTGCTTGTATGGGTTTTTGTCGTCTAAGTGCTTGCTGTTTAAACAGTCAGTAATGTCATTTATTTTGCCAAGAAAAGTTGCTGTATTTAAACTACTTTCATTTTTCATCTGTCCTAAATTAACAGCAGCTTTCATCCCTCTCGTAACTGAATTACTAAAAATTTGAGCTGCCAGTTTCACATTCATCTTCTGAAATGCTTGCGGGTTAACATGCCGTTCTGATATTTTCGGCGCAGCTCGGCAGTCTGAAGCAGATTTCCTGTCGATCTCATAAAACTCTAAAATGTCTCCCCATGACACAGGTTTATGGTCCACTAGAAAATCCCTTTTCAGCAAAGTGTTGCGGATACACTTTAGAAGATGAGGGTAATCATATAAACAGAAAATCTTTTTTTCTCCAAAACAGTAATAGGGAAAATCTTTTGAAACTCCCAAGAGTTTCAATGCAGCTGCATTTGTCGATCCCATATCGCAGACAGTGGCCTTTAAGTCGAGATTTACATCAAAGACTTTTTCGATGCAAATGTCCAACAACAATGCTAAAGTTTGCGATTTTAACGAGTTGTTTGAGAGCACATATGCGAGGGGACATTTCCATTGTTCATTAATACCTCGCAGCATAAAAACTGTTGCATGTGTTGCTATCTTCTGGTTTCTTCCCAATGGCCCAAGATCCTCGAATCCTTCAACCAAATCTAACTTGGAGTTATATTCCAGAGATTTTCTTAAACACATTTCATCAAACAATAAAACGCATTGTTTTTCAGTTGCAGTCATGGATTTAACTTTGACTTTCACCTTATCAAAAACTTCAGTTGTAAACCCCGGAGTAATATTGTTTACATTTATCCATTTTTTTTATAAGACTAAGGCAAGGCAGTTTGAAACCCCTTCCTCTCATAAATTTGTACACGTTTGGTGCCTTGTAGTAGATTGACAGGGCCAGCTGCTTTTCTTCTTCAGTCCATTCCGATCGAGTTTGGTGTCGCAGTTGCATTGTGATGAATGTCAGTGGATCTCCAGATATGAATTTAGGTAATTTGGAAATTACAGTCTTGATATCAAACATTGTAGTCCTCTTTTTTATGAAATAAATGCTGTTGGTTTTCTTTTTTAGAAGTGATTTTTGTCTAGTGATGGTTTGTTTCAACTTCTTCCTACGTGGTGTTAGTTCATTCAATTTGTCATCATTGTTTAGTTCAGATAGAGGTTTGAATTGATTGTTAAAATCCTGAAGCGTCTCTTCACTCCCTCCAACTTCATTGTATTGATCAGACTTTGTGGATTCTTCAAAACAATCAGATTCCACTTGAGGATCTTCATTTTCGCAGTTGTCTTCTTCCTGATCAAACCAAGGAATAGGAACTGCAGCAGGGTGGTTTCGCAGAAGTTTGTTTCTCAGGTCGTTTGTAAATGCAGACCTCTTAAAGTGTTGAGAGCACAGAGTTCGATACTTCAGCTTCTTGTCTGGCAGATCCGCGAAGTCGTCTCGCCCGCAGTTGGTTACCCACCGAATGCATCTGTAAAATATATATGAATTTAAATGTATTTAATATAATTAGCAAACATTTTTCCTATTGTGATATATAATGAATAAGGAATGACAAAATGTCAATAAAGGGTGAAATTAAAAAAAAGACAACAGTTTTGGCTTTTGGCTGTAATCCTTGAAAAGATATCGTTGTGGTAGGCTACTTGTAAAATAATGAAACCTCCTAAGTTGTTTTTAGGAGTTCAACAAAAAAGAAAAATAACCGATTCAAGGAAATATTGAGTGTGATTCAAAAAATGTAATATACCAACTTAGTTTTAGTTTTCGTAATACAGGTTATATTGGATAAACCAAAACGAATTTCAAATATAGAATTAACAACCAAAGAGCTGACACAAGAAACTCTCAGTAGATAAACCTGTTACAAATCATGTTAAAGAATATTCAAAAACGTTTTTAGCCTATCGTAAAAGGTATTTTTAAATTATTAGATGAATATTCTGCCCAAAAATTGAAAAAAAACTAAACTGTCGCAAGTGGCAGTTTTAAAATCCAAAATTATTCTAGGTTTAAATGTTCTTTTGAACATATATTTATACCATTCCTTTTCATTTTAGTTCAAAAATTTGTATTTCTTAAAATATTTCACCCATTATTGAAAATTTGCCAACAAAAATTCCAACCATAATTTATTATACAACACATTAGAAAAATGTTTTTTTTTTTTCATTTAACTAACAAGCCAAAATTGTTTTTTTTTTTTTTAAGTCGTCTCAGTAATAATCATACGTTTAATGACAAAATTATTGTTTACATAACATTCTTTATTTTTTTTTCATACGAATTTTCTTTGAAAAAGGCTATTGCCCAAATATTAAACTTATTTTAAAAAGGTTGGGTTGGTGATTATACTAAAATGCATACGTATTATTTTCAGTTGTACTCACAATTTTGAGGCAAGTTCAAATGTTCATTAAATTTTGCTCAACGAATTAAACGAGGTTCGCAAGATTACAGTTTGCGTGTTCATATTTTAAAATAGTGGAATGATGTTAATTTTACCATTTAGTATACAATATTCTATACAGTTCCCTGTTTTTATAATTTTCAAAATTTCTAACGAAGTGGGAAAACTACGGGTTGAAACTACTGGAAAACTACTAAATAAGGCATTTTGATAGTACTTGTTCAATTTAAAAAATAAGTATTCTCATAATTTTAGTACCAGGCACCTGCAGATAAACTTGTTCTTAATTCATTTACAATATAAAATTAAGATTATGAGCTATAGAATTTAATGAAACTGTAATCTTGAAAAGGCTTGCAGGGCTCCGAGCGAGATGATCCTCCATAAGAGCCCATGTTAAATCGGTGCACCAGACGACAAGACGGTGGACTGGTAAAGTAGGCCCTTAATTTGATTACTTCACTTACATAAAAGTAATTACGATTAGTTTACGAAGCTTATAAGGAGGGAAATGTAAAACGCCTTTTCTAGCGTTTTAGGGGTGTCCCAGTGCACCCTTAAAAATATATCAGACCATGTTTTAGACAATGTTCATTTTAATAAGTGGGGGTTAAATAACATTATCGTTCAAAGAGAAGTTTAACTGATCCAAAGTAATACACCACTTAATATCATTTAATTTTTCACATTGTTGTTAGTTCTCAATTGTACTTTTAAAGGTCTTTAAGATTAACTTTTTAATTTATTTTGGAATTAACAGTAATACTCAATGTACATTGTCTATAACCATAAAGATTTACAATTACTATTATTGTATCATTATTTTGCTCAACAATTAATTTAATGTTAAAGCAATTAGTAATAAAAAATACTCCTTACCTTTCTCGGTCGTTAACTGGAAAACTAAAGAATGACAATTCTCGGTTCTTCGCGGGCGTATTTTCACAATTCACATACGCACATTTGCCACCTGCTGACATTTCTACCGTTAACTAATAAATAAAAAAAACTAAACTAAAAAAGCTTTCTATTTTAAGCATACTAATTTAACTGAAGATACCACTAAAAATAATAAACTACTAACAAATTCAGGACAAACTATGAGATACACTATCGAGCACAACTGAAGCTCAACTGATAGTGCTGGGGGGGTCGTTTGTCAAAACAAGATTTTTGAGTTTGTTTACAATTGAACAGATGGGGTGGACAGCAATATTTCGCAGAATTTCTTATGGTTTGCCTCTTTCCGCCTCTGAGTCACACCTCACCAGGGCAACTTTCTCCTTTCGCACACAACCCTCGCTCCCTCTCTCTCTCTCGTACCCCCGACGCGCTCTCTCTCGCACCGAAGGCGAGCGCTCTCTCTCGCACCGAAGGCGCGCTCTCTCTCGCACCCTCTGCGAGATCTCCCTAGCACAGAAGGCAGGAAAATGTTGACTGGAGAACTCTAGCGGCTAAGGCGAAAAGCAGCAATCTCAGAAAAAAAGTTGGTCTGAATTTGCTGCATAAGGAGTGTCCTTCTTATAGAGTGTGTATTCATTGGTACAGGTTATAAACGTGTGTAATACTTGTATCTAACTTTAAAATGTCGAATGTTAACGTTAATGAAGATGTTAGTGTAGTTAAACCTAAAAAAAGTTACAAAACAGTGGTGATTGGAAGAGGAATGTTGCTAAACGACTGAGGAACAGTGGTGAAAGTTATGTAACTGATAAAACAGATAAACACGTTGCAGCAAAAAGACGAAGGGGAGGATGCGACTGTGTTATGAAGGATGAACAAGCCAAACAAGGTTGGTGTGAGTTTCATACATTGACTGATTTTGACAAGGACAACCTTTTTGTAGGTTTTTATAGATTAGGTGACTATAACTTGCAAAATTCCTTTTTGTGGGGACTTATCAAGCAAAGTGACTGTAAACGTGCATACATAAACAAACGCACTGATGTAAATAAGTCAAGGAGAACACAAACATTTACTTATTTTCTGAAAAATGGATATGGAAAAGACGTTAGGGTGTGCTTAAAATCCTTTATGGACAATTTTTCTATCCCTAAAAAAAGAGTAGCAGTTGTAAGGGCTGGAGATAAGCCTACAGAAACTGAGCCTAGTCCCTTAGGTTTAAGTGACGAAGAAAATGAAGATCAAAACTTGTCACGTCAATCGAGTGGGCCTATTTTACCTCATACGGACAAACGTGGAAAACACGGCAATATAAAAAAGCTTTCAGACTCTCAAACTGATTTCGTTATCAACCAAATCAAAATGTTCCCTCGTTATACAAGCCATTACAGTAGGTAAAAAAATCCAAACAAAAGCTTTATAAGGAGTGTGTCGTCTGTCAGTGAAATGTACAAACTTTATCTAAAAGAATACGAAAACCAATCTGGTGATGATATAGGGCCGCCTGTTAAATATGAAAAATACCTGTCTATTTTCAATACAAAGTTTAACATTGGATTTAAACTTCCCACAACGGACTCTTGTGCAGTATGTGATGAATGGAAATTTGTGGACCATGACCTTATTCCTTTCGCCTTCATCAGCTTAAAGCAGAACAAGGGTATAAGTTGCTCTCAGAAGCTAAAAAGAACTCTCAAAGTCCTACTTATGAGTATTGCGTCATAACTTATGACTTGCAACAAGCAATGCCGCTTCCAAAAATTCCTACTGAAAAAGTATTTTATCTAAGGCAGTTATGGGTTTATAACAGGTTTTCATGTTTGCAACAACAACAAAGGATTCATTTGTATGTGGACAGAAGATACAGCTTCTCATGGTGCCTGTGAAATTGGGTCTTGTCTGTACAAAGCCCTATTGAAAACTCAAATGACTGAAAACAAAAGAAAGTTGTGGTTCTTCTTAGATTCTTGCAGTGGGCAATATAAAAACATGGTGGTTTTTACTTTGTACTACATTTTGGTCCACACAGGAAAATGTGATGAGACCCTTCATTCTTTTCTTGTTCCTGGACACACTTTCATGCCTAGTGACAGCGACTTTGGTGTAATAGAAAAAAAAGGCACGGAAACAAGACTACTTTTTTTTGTCTTGATGATTGGAAAAAAGTTGACAAGGAATGTAGAGTGAAAGATCCTTTCACAATCGTTGACATAGACGGTTCAGACTTTGTAGATCTAAAACACTGTTAAATACAGTAGCAAAGAAACCAAAAAGTGTTGACAACAAAAAAGTTGGAATCAGAGATGCCACAGCTGTAAAAGTTACTAAAAGCAGCCCAGGCTATATTTTTCATAAGTATGCCTACTCAGAACTTGAAAATTGGACTAATGTCAGAATATTCAAAAAAACAACCAGGACGTCCCAGAAAAAATCAAATGGAAGAATCTCTGACTACAAGAATGTTGAGAGAGCTTTTGGAAAACGTGCCAAAACTGTATCCACAAGGTAGAGAAATCAATGCCCTGAAGCACCTAGACCTGCTATAGCTCCTACCGTACATACCACCTGTGTACCATGATCTGTACAAGAACTTGAAACCAGCAAAGGCAGTAGGACATGTGGAGGAACAAGAAGATGTTTAAGAACTCTACTAGTTAGTAAAACATAATGACAGTTTCATTGTATAAAAATAATGTTTTTTCATCCAATTAGAAATAATGAACAGTTCTGTTACAGTGTTAGTATCGTCTTTGAAAACTTATTTTTGTTGGAAACAACTTCTAATCTTAACACTTTCACTGCCGACGACGTCATTTGACGGCGCGCGCGATCTTCGGTAAAATGCCGAGAACGTCATTTGACGGCGCCGATGTTTTAATTGTTGCAAATGCAATTTGACGTATAATGACGGTGTTTGCATTTGTTATATGCTTCTTGGATGTTTTTTGTTATTACTCTATGGATTTAGTTGTATCAAACAACCGATTTATCGATTAAAATATCGAGAATAAAACTACCGATTTCCCAGTTGTTTTGAGCGTCTGCTGTCACCGCTACCGTCTGCCTAGCGCTGCTGTTGTAAATAAAAGTTTGTTTTTGTTTACAATTTATTTATAATACAATATGGATCGTAAAAGTATTGAAGAAGATGAAGTACTGGACGAATTGTTTAGATTATCAAGTGACAGTGAAGACAGTAATCTATTTGGTGACGACACAGATGATGATCCTGATTTCACTGTTGATCAATTGTTTGATGATTCAGGTTAGTAAACAATGTTATAATTGCATTTATATAATTGAAACATGTTTTTAGTATCGTATTTCTTACTTAGGCCTACTGTGTTATTTATTTTTCTTGTATAATCATCAATATAAGCGATAACTGAGTTTTATAGTAGGCTACTTTTTTTCAGATTCTGATGCAGATGAATTTGAGAGTAGGCCTGAACCTAGTAAGCAAGCTACACCTATCCCAGAACCTGATGTATTTAGGCCTAGTCTAATTCGTGAAACTGATGTAAATAGTCCAAATTTACCTTTACAAGACTCAAGTTCAGGTAAGTAAACGGTAGCCTATTTTCAATTTTGAAATTATTATTTATTTTACTACATTGTTTTTTTAGGAATAACCTAAAATAAACTTTTATGTGCACAAATGTTATCCATAAATATTTTGTTTTATATGTTGTAGGTGTGGAAGATGAACCCATGGAAGTGGAAGAGCAGGCCCTACCCGTAACCATTCCAAGGCAACCGACTGGCGCTACAGCTAGGACGACGCATCAAAGAATTAGGCCTACAACGAATCAACCACCAGCCAGCAATTGGTCTGAAATTGACTTTGTGCCAAACATTGATGTGTTTGTTGGACAAGGTGAAATGCTTCCAGGTACAAATTTGCAAGAAGGATGCTCGGTAAGTGAATTTTTTTTACATTTCATTGATACCGACACAATACATTTGATGAAGCATCAAACAAATCTTTATGCTTCTCAAAGAATAAGAAAACTGAGGGCAAAAGAAGCACTATCTCCTACCTGTAGAATGTCAGAATGGAAACCAGTCTCTGTTCTAGAAATTAAAAAGTTTTTGGCCATCATCATTCACATGAGCTTTAGCACAAGGCCCGAGATACAAGATCACTGGAGCACTGATCCAGGAGTGTCGTGCAATTTTTGTCCAAATGTAATGGGGAGAAACCGCTTTCTGTTGCTTCTATCAAATCTACACCTCAATGACAATTCGTCTCAGCCAAAAAAAGGTGAACCTAATTATGACCCCCTTTATAAAGTCCGACCTGTAATAGACAAATTATCTACTTGTTTTCAGCAAACATATCGCCCTGGAGAGAACATTACAATTGATGAGGGTATGTGCAAATTCAGAGGCAGGCTTGTCTTCAAGCAATACATGCCTCAAAAACCTAGTAAATATGGCATCAAGCTGTATATGCTGTCAGATAGTACTTCTGGTTACATTTGGAATTTTCAAGTGTACTGTGGCCAAAGCAATATCATTACAAATATTGTTCAAAATCTGCTGGGTGATCTAGCTAATGAGGGGCGAACGCTGTACACAGACAGATACTATACAAGTCCTACATTAGCATCTGAGCTTGAAAAAGTAAGAACGGGTCTTGTGGGAACTGTAATGCCTAATCGTAAGGGCCTACCTTTGGAGTTGAAGAAACCCAAATTGAAGAAAGGTGACCAGATTTTTCGAAGGAATGGTAACATGTTGGCTGTGTGCTGGAAAGATAAACGTGATGTGCATATGCTAAGCACTAGGCACACAGCTTCAATGGTCACTTACCAGAATAAACAATCAAAAGAACTGACCAAACCTGCTTGTGTTATTGGATATAACAAACACAAATTTGGAGTCGACTTGTCCGACCAAAGAATGTCGTATGGTGCGTTTGACCATAAATCGGTAAAATGGTGGCGAAAGCTTTTTTTTCACATGATGCTTATGTGCTTAGCCAATGGATGCATTTTGTACAACAAACTGAACAGAAAGAAGCTCACTATCACCCACTTTATGAAGAAGTTATGTGGAGAAATGGTAATACAAGAAGATGATGCTCCACCAAGCACAAGTGGTAGGCAATTGAGTCGGCTTCAAACTGGGAAACATTTTTTGGAAAAAATACCAGTTCCTGAAGGAAAAGTCAGAGTCCAAAAAAGATGTAAAGTGTGTTCTATTGTAGGAAAAAAACAATCTGGAAAATCTGCAAGAAAGGACACTACGTATCAGTGTAGCGAGTGCAAAATTGCCATGTGTAAAGAACCCTGTTTCAAAAATTTTCATACGAGGAAAAATTTTGCATAGTAATATTTTTTGTTATTGTAAATAGTTGTAAATATATTATTAGTCATATAAAATTGAATTCTAGAAGAAATTTCAGTAAAATTGGATTTATTTTAGTTTTTTTCAGTAAGTGTGTATTTTGGTTGACTTTTGATTTTTTGTAAAAAACATCATGCAAAGACAATTTTGTGGAAAAATTACCTTAAGGTAGACATTAATAACAAAAATTATTTTATTCAGAAAAAGATGCATTTTTTTAAAAAAGGTAAGTACCCAAATTTTATCTATATTAGTTTATGAGTTATGATTTTTTGAAAACTGTAAAAATCAGCCGGCATTCTATAGAAGTATCATATATAACCCACCGGCAGTGAAAGTGTTAATAAAAAAATTTAAATAATGATTACTTTTAATTTTCCCAACTACCCTGTTGAGAATAGAAAGCAAAGATGCCATAATCCAATAAAAATAATCAAAATTTATGTATTTTGTACTCAATCTAATAAAACTTAATTTTTCTCAAAACTATGTGTTTGTGGCATAGCCCCTTCTCTTTCTCAGGCACTCAATTCTTTATGCTGATGACACAACTTTTATAAATGCCTGTTCTACATTTCATGAACTACAACAACTTGTCTCAGAGACTTATGAAGAAGCTTCTACTTGGTTTAAAGCAAATGGATTTCTACTAAATAACGATAAAACTCAAAATATTCTTTTCACCCTTAGACCAGTCCTTTCGAACAACACAGATTGATTTTGCAGCACAGTAAAGTTCCTTGGAATTCATGTTGACAGTAATCTTAATTGGAATGCACATATAACACACATAACAGCTAGGATTTCTAGAGTCATATTCCTTTTAAAACGTATCAGAGATACTGTTCCTAAAACTTATTTAAGAGTATCTTATTTTGCATTTTTCCAATCCGTTATTAGGTATGGTTTGATCTTGTGGGGTAACAGCAGTAAAATTATAGATATCCTTATTCTACAAAAAAGAGCTGTAAGGATCTTAACCGACTCAAACTTCTTTGATCACTGTAAACCATTTTTTATTGCATCAGGGATACAAACAGTAATAAACTTATACATATATGACCTCATCATTTATTTATTTAACAATCAGAATTTATTAAAACCCAACCAGCATACTTTAACACAAGAAATAGAAATACTACCATGATAGATTATCATAGACTCAGGAACACAAAACAGTCATACTGTTGTAGCGTTAAAAGTATATAACTTTCTCCACTTGACAATAAATAAATACTCCTGTGAAATTTTCAAAAGAAAATTCTATAATTGGCTTTTAAATAATCCTTTTTATTCACTTGATGAAATTTTTTCAACTGAAAATATTCAATTGTAGTTTTTTCCTCAATGTAATTACTGTTAAATGTTTTTCTACAGTCATCACCTGCTTTCATAAATTTAGGTACTAGCTGTAGTTTACTACCCTATGTAGTAAAAACTTTTCTGTACTTCAATTAAAATATAATTTTGATTAATCATTGTTATGAGATAAGTATAGTCAGTAAGTTAGTTTTTAGTATTTTAAAATTTTTGACCTGGTATTATAACCATGACTTTGACGTTGTCAATTATACTTATTGTATTCTGATGGCAATAAAGATTATTATATATTTTTAAATTTTTTTTAAATGTATGCTGCACTAAGTGAAAAATAAGTCTTTCATTCTGGAAGTTCACTATTATCAGTCAGAGGGTTAAAACCGTATACTAATAATAATAATAATAATAATACTTTATTCTCCATAAGCCAAAAAACTTTACAAAAGGAACATACCCTTATAAGTCAATTACAATATTAACAATTATAAAATATACATTAATTTCGCTCAGGCTGACCTTAGTACATTAACTTATTCTTACATTTCATATACATTATTTAGCCCCTGAGCTGTTCAATCAAATTGTAAGAGAAAATTACTTACTTATTCCGTCGTACAGCTCCTGTGTGAATAGTATAAAATTCAGAACATGTTTCACCGTAAGTACGGCATCCTCAGCTGGTCGTCGTTAGTGTTCGTCCGTGCGAGTTTAAGTGTATTAATTATGTATATGTACTTTGTGTTTGTGTAATTTTATCTTGTGACTAAACCTATTAGGTGGATTGATCTTCACTCGATGACCAGCTGAGGATGCCGTACTTACGGTGAAACATGTTCTGAATTTTATACTATTCACACAGGAGCTGTACGACGGAATAAGTAAGTAATTTTCTCTTACAATTATTCTTACAATCTAATATACAAGTTAAAATATACAAAATGGAGATAATAAATAAAGAAAAAGTACACCTTTACATAATCAATTAAATTAGCCTAATGGAAAAACCCCTCCAAGGCAGAGCCTGATTGGAGAAAAGCAAACAATATAATCTATTATAAACTATTAATTGCAGTCAGACAAATACAAATACTAGCATTAATTAATATAACAGTAAAATAAAAATATTAAAGATTATAAATACAAAAATAAAGATCATCCATCCCTTAAACTCAAGTTACAATAAAAACAAAATTTTTTGTAGTTTACAAAACAAATAAAATAATCACATTTCAGTTTCAACAATTGAACATAAACCCTTGTGTGCCAATACGTTAAAAATTAGGTTTCAAATTTTACTTTTACATGTTTAATATTTGCATCTGAAAGTATACTACTGTACTATAAGCTTTGACAGTCGAAAGTGACGGTAAAGTATTATTTACATAAACTCACATACATCTACATTCATACTTACACATTTACATTCACCCATTTATACATGCACATTCATTTGCAAGAACATATCCATACAAAAATGTCTAACAAATAGGTCTTTCAATAAATAGAAATTAATTGACACTAACAACGACTGCATTACAATTTTACAAAGATAAATAAATAAATAGTCAGAAATTTCTATATTCATACAACCTATTCTATACTCTCATTTTCACTTGCGTACATTTTAAAACATCTACTTATGTAAAGATAGGTTATTGTTCATATATTTATAATAGCATTTTTTATATATTAAATCTGAACATGTATTAGCATTTCAACGTCCTCAATTGTTAATAGCCAGCTTCTTATATGCCTAGCAAACAATTTAGCATTGTTGATGTCTTTTATTTGTTGAGTTATTTTGTTGTATATTAGAGGAGCTAGAAATTGATATGTCTTAGTGAAATAAGTTCTTGTTGGACGGGGTACCACCACATCGTCAGCATTGCGCAATCTTAGTTTATAAACACTTTGCATAACTATTCCTACTCCTAATAAAAAATACCTTTAACACTTTGTAAATATATAAGTTTCTTAATGGCAATATATTCAATGCTTTAAATAATGGCCAAGAAGACTCATGTTTCGTCTTTTTCTTTACTATTCTTATAAAATGTTTCTGGATGCTTATAAGTGGTTTCAAGTTAGTCAAATATGTTCCTCCCCAACATACAATTCCATAACTTAATCTACTATGCACAAAAGAAAAGTAGATCATTCTCATTAGGTCTTCGCAACACATTTTTCTTATGAAATAAAATAGTCTCAGAGTGTTAATTAATTTATTTTTAACTAGTGATATATGTTTTTTCCAATTCAATTCATTATCTAATATCACACCTAGGTATTTATACTTTCTTCACCTCTTATTTCCGAGCATAATGTACTGCAAGTTTTACCACTACATAAACATTCCACACATTTAAAAATTATTTTTCCAGAAAAATTCGAATTTCCTCCCAGACTAAAATTTATATAATTTGTTTTACTAACACTTAGAACCATCTGATTTTCAGAAAACCACCATCGTAATGACTCCAAATCTGAATTGATATTTGATCTAATATCTTCCCAATTGTCACCTATATAGCAAAAAGCCGTATCGTCCGCAAACGACGTTACCTCACCCTTAAATTTTGCTTTGCATAAATCATTTATGTATACTAAAAAAAATTTAGCTCCTAATAGATCCTTGGGGTACTCCATACTTAATTTCACCAAAATTACAAGAACTACACTTACTTTAACACATTGTTTTCTTTTTGATAAGTAGCTTTTGAACCAATCATGAGCAATAACTCTTATACCACAGTTAAACAGTTTTTCTAACAAAATTTTATGAACCACTGTATCAAAGGCTTTTGTAATGTCTAAGAACAAGCCACTGACACGCTTACCATTGTTTAAGCCATTAGATATCTTTTCGAGAAATTCAATTAACGCAATTTCGGTATTTAACCCTCGTCAGAAACCAAATTGATTTTTACTAAAAAACGATATTTTTTCAAAAACGTAACTAATTTTTCTTTCATTAATTTTTCGAAAATTTTAGAAAATGATGATAGTAAAGATATAGGTCTGTAATTGCTACAATCAGTCTTTATGTTTTTCTCATGAATCGGGATCACAAGTGCTTCTTTACATTTTTCTGGAAATACACCTGTTTCAAAACTTAAATTAATAATAAACAAGAGAACGGATAGTATTTTTTTGTGCATCCTTTTTATTATTATAGAGCTTAATCCGTCGATACCTGCTGCTGTACCATTGTTCAATGAATTTATAATTCTTATTAAGTCATATTCAAGTATAGGCTCTAGATATACAGGGTGAGTCTCTACTGACACCATTAAATTTATCTATTTGTTGTACTCACAAAAAGGAACAAAAAAGTCCATATTAAACCGTGTCCGATTCTCAACCGTTTGGCTGTAAGGGCTCATATTGTGTGTTTTTAAAATTACTTGACATTAACTCACTGATTGAGCTACAAAAGCCAAAGCAAAACACCTACCAGATTCTTATTAATACCATTGAAGAGATCGTTAAATTCTCTATAAATGTCAATTATGTTGCAAGCAAACGTAAATAAAAACTAGATTTCCTAGAGGAAGTTTATTAAACAATTATGCAACATGTATTTTTCTCCAATTGTTTAAGACCCCATATCAGCACATAAATGTAGTCTAATTTAATGTAAAGTAAAGTAGAAAACTTTTCTCACTAATGAGCTTGGAATAGATGTATAATTTAATTGGGATGAATATCATGAAACCAAAAATAACACCTAAATTATTTCATAAAACATGGTTCATTCGGTTGTACTTAACAAACCAATTGTCACTCTTTACAAAATAAAAAACCTAATAACTGTAATATTTAGATAATCATGCTTTATTATAACAAAACCTACTTTAATAAGTGTTCAATATGTCCACCATTTTCCCTTATGCAGGTACGGACTCGGTTCCTCAACTCCCTTACACTTGCCTTTAGATTGATTTCATTTCTAAGGCGTCTGTCTAACTGCCCTCACGATTCGATGTCTCAATTCTTCGACTGTTTGTACTGGACTTCTGTACACTTCTTACTTCAAAGAACCCCAGACGTAGTAATCAATAGGGTTGAGGTCAGGGGACCGTGGTGGCCAAGCAACAGCACATGTTGAAGCATGGTGGTGCTCCATCTGCCTGGTAAATAATGCGTCGACGCAATTCCAACGGTAAGTCTTCGAGAAGGTCTGGTAGGATATATTTAGAAATTGAAGGTATTGAATTCCAGTTAATGATGTAGGGTGATCAAGGTAGGGACCTATCAGCTTGTCCCCTATCAGTCCAACCCACACGTTTAACTTAAACCTAGTTTGGCTCCATGATTCACGACAAAGATGTGGGTTTTCAGTGTCATATAAGTGTTCATTGTGGTAATTAAAAACACCGTCTCGTGTAAATGAAGATTCGTCTATCCACAAGATTGTTTTAAGAAAATCTGCATTATCGTGCTGTAAAACCCATTGACAAAATTGACGTCTCAGAGGAGGGTCTCTGGGTTCAATTGTATGGAAACGAGTAAAGTGGTATGGGTGTATTTGATTTTTACGCAAGAGTCTCGACACAAACGACTGGCTTACTACACATCCAGTAGAAATTCTTCTTATACTTGTCTTGGATCTCTTTTGACTTGTGCAAGTACAGCTTCCTCTAACCCAACATCTTGTATGATGTTACCAACCAAGTGGTCATTGACAGGAAATCTACCAGTTTCACGCAGAAAATTATGAACCCTTACAAATGTTCTTACATCAGGAATTCTTCTGTATTCTCTATGACATAATAGAACAAATGCTAATACCCTCACTAATTTTAAGCTAACCATGATTAAGTATAAAAATAAAAGTAAAAATAAATATTTCCAAATTGTCCAAAGAAGATGATTTGTGTTTTTACAGTCTAATATGAATAACTATTGTTCAAAATGGGGTAATATTTACAACAGCTGATTTCAAATAATAGTCTAATCAGCTCATTATGGAAGTTACATGCAAAAGGTTGGAAGGCACAGGTTGAGTTAGGTAGTTAAGTGCAACCGAATAAACTATGTTTTATGAAATATTTTAGGTGTTATTTTTGGTTTCATGATATTCAACCCAATTAAATTATACATCTATTCCAAGCTTATAAGTGAGATAAGTTTTCTACTTTACTTTACATTAAATTAGACTACATTTACGTGCTGATATGGGGTCTTAAACAATTGGAGAAAAATACATGTTGAATAATTGTTTAATAAACTTCCTCTAGGAAATCTAGTTTTTATTTACGTTTCCTTGCAAAATAATTGACATTTATAGAGAATTTAACGATCTTTTCAATGGTATTAATAAGAATCTGGTAGGTATTTTGGTTTGGTTTTTGTAGCTCAATCCGTGAGTTAATGTCAAGTAATTTTAAAAACACACAATATAAGCCCTTACAGCCAAACGGTTGAGAATCGGACACAGGTTAATAAGGACTTTTTTGTTCCTTTTTGTGAGTACAACAAACAGGTAAATTTAATGGTGTCAGTAGAGACTCACCCTGTATAGAATTTAAAGAATCAAATTTACTAAAGCACTGACTTGCACCGTTTGAATAAAAGTTTGGTGGTTTTACTTTCAGATTATTTAAATTATCACCCAACTTCAAAAAATAATTATTGAATTTTTCTGCAACTTCATAAGTCATTAGTTATTTTACCATTTATTTCTAGTTCAATATTTAAGTTATTGCTATTTTTTTGTCCTGTCACTTCTTTTAAAATTTCCCAAGTTCGCTTTGTATTTTTTTATTGATTTCAAAAAGATGTGAATAGTAGTTATTTTTAAGTTTTCTAATATCATTATTAAGCTTATTTCTATAAGATTTAAAATATTCTTTCACCTGTTTCATTAACAAATTTCTTTTTTTAATCCGGTGGCAAGTATCAACATCTATCCATGGCTTTAGCTTTACTACTTTCCGTTTCGTGGTTTTAATAACTTTATTACTTTCTAATATAAGTCTACTTATTTTTGTGTGAAAAACATTAAACGCTTGTGAGGCATCTGGTTGCAAATATACATTACTCCAATCAACAGTATCGAGTAAGCTATCCAGTCTGTTGTAGTCAATACGATAAACATTCTGCGTGACCTTGACCGGGATACGATCAGCTGATACCACCTCTCCGCTGCCAGTCAGCCAAGCAGCTGTCATACAGTGATCCGTTATGTTGCTCTCAATTACTGCTGTACAAATATTTATTTTGTTTATATTACTTATTTTAACTAGCAAATGATCAATACAAGTTCGGGATGTTTCTGTTATTCGGGTTGGAGTATTAATAAGTGAATGTATTCCATTATTAGCTAAAAGGATTTTATATTCATCAATTGTATTTGTATGCTCTAAAGTATCCAGGTTCATGTCACCTATAATAATTAGATTCTTACAATTCTTCACAGATTTATTTGAAAGGTACGTTCTTAGTTCATCAATGAATAACAAATCAGAAAACCTATGCAATTTATAGAAAGCTGCCAAGTGAAAATCACAATCTAATTGCTTAAAACCTATCTCATAATATTCTGATTGTGACTATTAAATAAAGAATAGTAAGTATTGTGGACTTAGTCAGCGTTCAACATACGTAGCAAGCATTTCTTAATTGTTTAATAAGTTTTTGATTTTTAATAGCCACTACATAAGCATTTCTTGCATATTATAGTAACTGATTTTAGCCAAGCCCTCTTGCAATCTGTCCTCCTAACACGGAAAAAATTACTATTGTTGCATACTTACAGAGCCAAGGAAAGTACGGCCTTAAGTCAATTGAAAATGTACATCTTTGCTCAGCCATTTCATGCTTATGGTATCAGGTAATTCAAATAAAATTAGCATGTCAAAAGAACAAACACAAATGCGAAACAAACAATTGCTGTTTTAATGAACTGCTCAGATTTTTCAGAGTGTACTTTAAGAGTTAGGAATGTGCTGCTTATTTTTCAGAGCCCTTACCTCACTGACAGCATAAAAGAAGCTAGTATCATTTTTGATGACAGAATACTTGGATCAGAAGAAAGATCTGATACACCTGACAGTTGGCAGTGATTCAATGAGCATCTACCAATTTATAAGGCAAGTCCATTCTACAAAAAAGGATTGAAATTAGGAAAATCGTAAAATTTGTTTCCATTGTTGTTCTCGAGATATGCCTTATGCTCCCTTTCGGTCTCAGTTTGTTATTAAGCATGGGCGATCAGATGATGTAATTGACACTCGTTTTAGCAATGCAAATATTGAAAACTAGTTAAGTGATAGACAGACAATGAAACCTGAAAGTTGGTAGATTTTAAAAACTGCCTAATAAGAGAGTTCAGTCTATTTGCAAGGAACTAGTTTTTAACATACCTATGCATGCATGTAATGAACACACAAAAGTAAAATCTAAAAAGAGGAAGTTGCAAGAATCTAAACAAAAGTGAAATGGTCATGAATGAAAATTATCCAAGTGTTGAAGAAAAGTGCTTAAAGAAGGGAAAGAAACAGAAGACGTATTTCGAAACAAAGTTCTTTGATACAATTCCAAAACCAATGAAAGAAATGTTAAAAGAAACAAAACATGATACACAACGAGGAACTAAGCAAACAGATGTCACTGAAATCCACCAGAATAAAAGTAACAATGATCAAAAGTTTACCAGTGAAAAAGATTTAAAGAAGAATTACGTGATTTCAAACACTAAAGGATATGGTCAGTAGACATAAACTAGGGGTTTGAGGCTCACTTTTCTGGCCTCTGATTGGTCGAGAGCGGTCACGTGACTTGTCCAAGATGGCGGCGCAGTGGTACCAACCCCCGTGGGAATTTTCCCTCCCAAAATTTCCCTCAAATTCCTAAATTTCCCTCTAAATTCCCACATCATACTATATAAAATACACTCTTAACCTAACTTTTTCCGTGTTATACTATATAAAATGCAAAAAAGATGGCGGTCTTTACACTATATAAAATGCTTTTGGGTATTCCTCTGTGGCTACCTTCGTACGATGCACGCGTCGTCTGCTGGTCGAGCGCGCATGCGCGGGGACTTGTGCTCGGTGGACAAGCGCGTTACGTCACCACTCATACAGCGGTGCGAAACTCGGGTATAGGACTCCAGGACTGGTTTTCCCGGCGCGACACTCAAGGGCGGGCATGCGTGGGAACTACCAACAGCTGTGCGCGGGATGACGTAATCGAGTTTCAAGTCTGGACAGGCGCCTGATCCAAAGCTACGTTCTGATTGGTTACCCCCTCCCCTCCCCCTCCCCTCCCCTCCCCCTTCTCTCCCTACTTCACCTACCTACCACAAGTAATCTTTCTCACTTCTGCTCTTGCGCTCGCGCCGATCAGACGTTGATTGCTCCTACTCGTTATTAAATACAATTATTCTCATCATAAATACTTTAACTTGATTCTTGTAATTTATATTTTGGACACCGTTCTCTGTACGGTATTTTGGGCCCTTTGTTTTACTTTAATTTAATAATTAATTTCATTGTATCCTAACCATGGAATCCTTTGCCATTAACGATAACCTGGTCACCATATCCCGTCGATTCGACACTTCCGTTCCGATCTCCTTCACGTACTTACTGAACATAAAAATAAAATTATGTCCGAAATAAATAACCACCTAAACAGGCTCGGGGGAGTCAAATGTTACATCGCGGTTCAAATTAAATTCACAAAAATTGTTAACAACGAAGAAATGACTACAACTCCCTTCTTTCATGGTAAAACTCGTCCTTTGCTACCTTCCGACTCTCTAGATACTCAGTATTCCGAGGCTACAGACAAAATTTTAGAAAGCGTGGGTAGGTGGGTTAGTCAGGGTAGTGGGTGGGTAATTGAAAACGTTTTACACCTAGATCTGTTCATTGTTAAATTTCAACCTTTGTACGCCTCTTCTTACATACCCACTCCGAAAAAAATTAACCATTCCAAACAGGGAATTATAAATATTAAGAACGAAGATCAAAAATGTTTCCTCTACTCTGTACTTGCCCATCTGTACCCTGACCGAAATAGGCGAATAAGCTACTACAAAAAACTTGAATCTAAATTAAACATGTCCGGGATTAGCTATCCTGTCAAAATTACCGATTTAGACAAATTTGAAAAATTGAACCCCGCTTTATCCGTAAATGTCTTTGGATTTGAAAAAGACGAAATTTATCCTTTGCGTATAACCAAAGAAAAATTCAGACTTCACCACGTAAACTTGTTACTACTGACTAC
The DNA here is from genome assembly GCA_035578905.1 of Stictocephala bisonia. Lineage (NCBI taxonomy): Eukaryota > Metazoa > Arthropoda > Insecta > Hemiptera > Membracidae > Stictocephala > Stictocephala bisonia. The sequence goes on from JAQJVL010002604.1 coordinate 65,534, forward strand.
TGACACTACCTCCCACTACTGTTTAATCACTAACATGTCTCGACTTTTAGCTCACTTAACTAAATACCGTTCAGCTATGTTCTACTGTGACTACTGCCTACACAGATTTTGGACTAAAGACTTACTTACTAACCACTTACCTTTGTGTTCACCACACGGTGCACAAAAGACCAGACTTCCTACTGAAGACGAAAAACTTATGTATTTTAAAAACTACACACTTACTCACAAAGTCCCATTTACCATTTACTGTGACTTCGAGTCCTTTGTCGTTCCAATCGACACAGCACTGAATGACCCTACTACTTCACACACTACAAACACTGCCCACCACGTCCCCTCTGTTTTTGTTACGTAATTATTGACAGTGATGGCAAACCAGTAAAACAACCCAAAGGTCTATAGCGGCCCCGACGTTGTAGATACTTTTCTAAATTGTTTGATTGAGGAGTCTAAAGAGCTCTTACCAAATTATTCATAAAAATATTCCTATTAATATGTCTCCACAAGACAAAATTGTTTTCAAAAATGCTACCACACCTGTCACCTTTGTCAAAAACCTTTAGAACGGAGACAAAGTGGCCAACCATAATCATTTAACGGGTGAGTTCTTGGGACCCCGCCCACAATTCATGTAACTTAAACTATAAAGTTCCCGATCACATTCCAGTCTTTTTCCATAACCTCAGAGGTTATTGACTGCCACCACTTGATCCAAGGGCTAGGCAAATCAAAAAAGAAAAACTGTTATGTATCGCTACAACTAGTGAGCGGTACATTTCAGTCACCCTTGAGTCACTTCGTTTCCTGGATTCTTTACAGTTCCTTAACGCCTCTTTGGACAGCTCTCGTCCTCCAACCTAGTTTCTGACGGGGCTTCCAAATTCAAAATTTTAGGGCAGTGTATGCCTAATACTGAACTAATTCTACGCAAAAGGTGTATATCCATACACTTACATGACCAATCAATCAAAATTTAACGATACTGAACTGCCTCCCAAGGAGGCGTTCTACAACGGACCTGACCAAAACACATATCACTGACGAAGACTAACTTACACGCACAGACTGTGTGGAATACTTTTGACATTGACTTCAATGAAACAGTACCACGACCTTTACCTACTGACATGACGTGTTATTACTTGCCGATGTGTTTGAAAATTTTAGAGGACGACAAGTATGACTTACTACGGGATGGACCCCTGTTAACGTCTACCTCTGCCCTCCGGTACTGGCATGGAATTCCATGCTAAGATGACAGACGTACATCTTGAATTACTCACAGACATTGATCAACAACTTGTTGTTGAGTCTGGATCCGGGGCGGTGTCTCCATGATACCTAACCGGTACGCCCAGGCCAACAATCCCTACTTTACCAACTTGACAACACAAAACCCACAAATTACCTACTTTACCTCGATTGTAATAATTTATACGGAACCAGGCATGTCCGATACGACTCCCAGAGTCTGGCTTTAACTGGATCGACCCACAGGACATTGACATTACAAACGTACCCGACGACTCTGACATAGGTTACATTTTAGAGGTTGACGTTACACTACCCAGTACCATTTACACGACTTACATTCTGACTTTCCACTGGCCCCCGAACGAAAAGTGGTGACATACGACATTGCTATCGACATACTGTAGGGACTTGCTAGACGAACTCGACTATAAACCTCCCAAGACTGAAAAACTACTGACTACTCTCTCTGACAAAACCAAGTACGTTGTACACTACCGCACTTTGAAACTTTACCTCGAACTTGGACTTGTACTGACTAAAATACACAGAGTTCTTAGCTTTAAACAGTCTGCCTGGTTAGCCCCATTTTATTAACTTCAATACCGAAAAAAAGAAAACAGTCTAAAATAACTTTGAAAAAGATTTTTTTAAGTTAATGAACAACGCCACATATGGAAAATCTTTGGAAAATGTTAGGTCACGTAGTGATTTTAAACTTGTAAATAACGAGAAAACAATTGGTAAAATGACAGCTAGTCCCAGACTCAAGACTTTCTTTGCTTACAATAAAGATATCGCGGGGATTGGCTTTAAAAAAACAAACCATCTTCTTAAACAGGAACCCATTTTATGTTGGATTTACAGTTTTAGAAATTTCGAAATTAATAATTGTATAACTTTTCATTTCAACTGGGGCAGTTACAAAGTACGGGAAAAACGTTAAGCCTTTGCATGACTGATACAGACTCACTATTCTACAAAACGTATATACTCCGGATGTCTATGCGGACATGAAAAATGAATTACACCTTTTTGATACTTCAGACTATCCACCTAGCCAGCCCCATGTTATAGTAATGGTAAACAAAAAAGTGTTAGGAAAATTTAAAGACGAGTTAAATTCAAATCCAGCTAGGGAAATAATTGGCTTGAGAGCGAAATGCTACTCTGTTTTTAAACTCAGATCTAGAGGAAAAGAAGGTGGCTTAAAGGCGTCCCCCCGAGTCGCGATAAAAAAGCACCTAAAACACCAAATGTATAAAGACTGTTTGCTTAACCACACGTTAAAAACAACATCAGCTCTAAATATCCGCAGTGACAAACATAACATTTACACGCAAAATATTTCAAAATTATCACTATCTCCCTTTGACGATAAAAGATACATTTTGGAAAACGGCATTAGATACTTTAGCCATACGGAACATCACATTATTATAAAAAACGATCTTTAGAACACGACCATGATGTACACAACTAAAAAACCAAAACTAAAATAAAAACGTACCTTAAAAAAGTTCACCCATGATGTACATGTGAAAAAAAATAATAAGTACAGTACAAAAAAGTAATGTCGTAACAACAAGATTGACTTCCAGACTTCTATGAAGTCCCATCAATACGTTCCCTGTATCTATAACGCTCCATTACTGACTGACTGACATTCCCTTCCCCCACCACTCCTTCCTTTCCCACATCCTGTTCTTATTGCGTCACTTGCACTAATGGCGCCAATAGGTTCCACTTGCTTCTCTCGCTGCAGTGGAACCTATGTAAAAATTTAATAACTTTTTTGAAATTAAACAATTAGAACTTCCAAAATCAATTCAATCAATACTTGATACAAATTACTTTTCTAAAAAAGACGGTCCACCACAGTATCACTTTGAAAACGTGAGGCTGGACACTTTTCTAAATAGGCCAGTCCCATTCCTCAACCCACATGTAATGGTTAAAAGTCTGGCTTTTATTATTTAAATTATAGGCGACCGCAGTTCGCTGTTTCTCATGTGGTATACATATCGGATTGTGGGGAAGAGGGTGAAGGTTCCATTTGATGAACATAAAAAATACTCTCCAAACTGTAGGTTTTGTTAATGGCCTACCTTTAATACAATTTGCTGGTAGAGATGTTTGTGGAAATAACTAAACCCTTTTACGGTCTGAATGAGATGGATATGGTTGACTGTACGAATGTGGCTCTGGGGTGTAAAAACCCGTATCCAAAAGCGAATGTGGCTCTGGGGTGTGAAAAACTCGTATCCATAAGCGAATGTGGCTCTGGGGTGTGAAAACCCGTATCCAAAAGCGAATGTGATTTGAATGAGTGTGTGAGAAGGACACTCTATGGCTGGATAGTATCCGTATGGTCCAGGGTGTGTTGAAAGGGTTTTAGAATTGGCAGGGAGGGCAGTGTAACTTTATTTATATTATTTTTATGGTCGACTGTCACCGTATGGAGCGAGGATGGGGCTCCATACACCAAAAAAAAAAACTACAAATAAATTGTTAAACTTTACCTAAACCCTTCCATTCTTCATATGAGTGTAAGAGAGCAGATAGAGCAAGAGAGCTATCATGCTCCAGTTAGAAAAAGATTCCCTACTAGACCTGTAGAAGTTAAGGGAATACAAGACTTGTTCCAAGCGGACTTGGTTGAAATTGATACCCTATTCTAAACAAAACCGAGGCATACAAGTACATCTTAACAATAATAAATTGTTTTAGCAAATACGCCTTTGCTGTTCCATTAAAAGACAAGACTGGACCAGAAATTGTTAAAGCCATTACACCCATATTAAAGTGAATAAAATGAAACACTTACAAACTGATGCGGGTAAAGAATTTTACAACGCAGGATTTACAAAGTTGATGAATAGCTATGGGTATAAACCATTACTCGAGGCTACAGTGACAAGAAGGGCGTCCATCGTAGAGCGGTTTCAACCGCAGTCTCAAAGCATTAATGTGGCGAAAGTTCACAGAGCAAGGTAAGTATCAGTGGGGTCAAGATGCTAACCATTCCCTATTGGAAGAGTACAACACAAGAAAACACAAAACTATTGGCATGGCTCCAAGTCATGTGAACAAAAAGAAATGAAAACATAGTCAGAAAAAACATTAATAAAAACAGACAAAAATAAAAGGGGGAAAAAAATTGGATAAAAAGGTTTTTTTCCTTTTTTTAAAATTTATTTTTTGACAAGGTTTGGGGAAATTAAGGGGGGGGTAGGGGGAATTATTAAAAAAAGGGGTTATTAGGGAAAAAGGGAAAATAAACCTATTATAAAGGGGGGGGATTAAAAGGGGGGGGAAAGGATATTTATGGGGGTAAAAAGGGGGGAAAAAAAACTATTTTTTAAAACAACCAAAACCCTTATAAAAGGGGGGGAAAAGAAAAAAAGGGGGGGGGACGTTAAATAAAGGGGGAAAGGTAATTTAAGGAAAAAAAGGGGGGGGGGTAGGGATAAATAAAAAAGGAAAAAAAAGGGGGGGGTTTATTGGGAAAGGGAAAAAGGGGGGTAATAAAGGGGGGGAAAAAAGGGGGAAAAGGGGGGGGGTTAACTTGGGGGGGTAAAAGGGGGGGGTTTAGGGGGGAAAAAGGGGGGGGAAGAAAAATTTTAATGGGTAAAAAAACCAAAAGGAAAAAAAAAATTTTTTTAGGGTAAAAAATAAAGGACTTCCCCTTTTAAAACTACTTTCCCATCCATTAAAAATTTCAAAACAAAAATTCTAGTTATTTGAAAAAAAAAACTAAAAACTTTCCAAAAAGGTTTTGAAAAAAACTTTGGGAAATGTTTACATTTTTATAACCAAAAAGGTTTTAAAAGTGGCAAAATTAAAAACAATTTTGGGTTCCTATTATTTCCCCCCCACAAAAAGGTTTCATAGTGGCTGGACCTAGAATTTTGGGCAAAAAAAAAAGGGGTTGGGTGTTAAACCATTTTTTTCGAACCAAAGGGGTTTAAAGGGTTTTTGAAAATGTTTAAAATTTTCTCAAAGCCTCTAAAACCAAACCCCCAAAGTATAAATTTTTAAAAAGTTTTTTGAAACCCAAAGGGAAATTTGGGGGGTTTTTGTATTTGATGAAAACACTAAAGTCTTACCGCCTAAAGAAGCTAAAAACAATTCTATTATGATTTTTGACGACATTGCGTGTGAAAAACACGATAATATACGCAACTACTTTACCATGGGTCCGACATAATAACATTGATTCCTTTTATAATAGGACAAACCTACAGTAGGATACCTAAACAGTTGGTGAGAGATAATACAAACTTGATTATTTATTCAAACAGGACGAAACAAATCTCAAACATGTGTACAATGGCCATGTAAAATACGGACATGACTTTTGAAAAGTTTAAAGAAATGTGCGCTTTAGCTTGGAAAGATAATTACAGTTTTATTTGTATTAGTAAGGATTGTGAATTGGATAAAGGGAGAGTACAGAATTGAGTTTTGACAAGTTTTTAGTCTCGTAATATAAATACGGTCAACTTTAATTTACAACATCAGTTAGTGGACAGGTTACAAAATTGGTGCTCTTCTACTATTTATAACGACATTGCCATTTTAAGAAACCAGAGTGTAATGTAAAGACACGCATAAGTTCAAATTTATGCACAAAGTATTACGCAGATAAAAAAAGGTTTTGTGGGAACTAGTTGTAGTAGAAAGTTGAGTAAATTTAACAACAGATGTTGGAGACACAAACAAACAAATTTTAACAAACACACCGCGGTTGTACTATTAATGATATCCTCGAGTGAAAGAATGTACAATCGTGACCTTGTGGATACGGTTTTTAACAAAAAGTGAAGAGCAAGGAGTACACTTTCAACTAGGTTATCTACCATGAGAACATGTTTAAACTGTACGGTTCGACAAACCTCCAAAATATGATTTCAAGATTTAGACCGTTCCCCCGATATATTTAACTTGTCGCTCTACCACTGGCTGGACCGTCATGGGAGCTTAAATTTTGCACATGTGTAGCATTCAGCTGTTTAGATTACTCATGCAAACTCCCACATGCTAGCAGATGTGGTGCACGTGACGGAGAGAATCAATTCCCATCCGCTCCCCCCACGAGGATTTTACGAGCAGTTAATAAAGTCCAATTCTATTTGAATGTGAGCTATAATGTTTCTTTGCCGCACAGGCCGTCTGGCCTACCAGAGTAGTACAAGGAAAAAACCATTTGCTGGTGCAAACAACCTAGCCCAAGGACTGTATACTGTAGAGTTCTAAAATCATGCATTACCTACGCTCGCTAAACATTGTAATAAATTCGGTATTAGCTTGAATAACAAAGAGTATACAATTACAAATCATTGAACTCTAACGAACAGTGGCGTAACTTTACTGGTGCTAATCGTGACAGAGTTCTGGTTATTGAACTCTTATCTTATAGACCTACAATGGTGTTGACAGTAAGCCTATACAGAAATTAAAATCATTTATGGATAAAACTATTGAAAACGAACGAGTATACTGTAGCTGAAGTTCCACAATGGCGACACGGTTGGAAGCGAACTTATATATTCAAGGACTTAAACAGAAGAGAAGTCATTAAGTGGTTTGACACTCGAGTGAGACGATATTACAAGGGTCTGGACTTTGATGGTAAAGGTGTTTCCTTAAAACAGATAATTCGTTATTTGAGAAGAAATAAAAAAACGAGCGTTATTCTTTAGACAAGTTGAACTACCGTAATGGTAAAGAAAAAGGTTCATTTTAATGACACAGTAACTGTGTTTTATATTCCCAAGGAAATGTTAAAACTAGGATAGAGAACGTTTTAAACGTAGGATTCGTGATGTTGAAAGATTATAACGTCGGGGTGCTTTTAGCTTACATTAATGACGTGTTACCCACGTCCTATAGCAAGATCCGGTCTTTGTTTGATGTTACAGTAAAACTCCCCTTTATTATACCAAAAGAACAAACTTTGAAAATTTTATTCATTTATAAACATGCAACGATACAGTAAACATCGAATCTCGTACGAGAAGAATTTTACAGTTGCATGATGCTGTTCGCCGCAAGTATCGAGCTTTCAAGTTGGGTAACAGTATACCGAGCAAACATTTAGAAAAAACAGTACAAACCAATTTTGGACTGAACTTAGAAAGAGAACGGAGATGGAAAATGATCCAAAGGAGGAGCCTATGGACCTCAGTGTGGACGAGCAGGATAATTTTAAGCCAGACTACATGTCTACACCTATAGGACCGTCGTGGAACACACAAGTGTTTGAAACATCGTCTCCCCCCTCCACCCTCAGTTAGTCATTTGATACAAAAGCCCCGCAAAGTTTCACGAGGCTTCACAGTACGTTATTAGAGACATTTAACGCGCCCATTACACAAAAATACATGTTAAAACTTTTAAAAGACGAAGTCGGTGTTAAGAATTAAAATGGACAATATTTACGGACCACATATAGACGGTGATAATTAATGGTGTGGTAATCAACTGCTTACATTTGACAACGAAGGAAACATTCACTTGAACAATGTACAGTACAGAGGAACCGAAGGCCTTTACGAATTATTATTTAAAAGGCAACCCGACGAAAATTTTATACACACAAGATGACTTGGACGCTTATAAGATGTACTGATAAAAACTAATGCGCATAAAAAAGGTTATTTTACCTCATAATCACATTAACCGACCGACAAATTCCATAAAATATAAAAACATAATTTCCGGATTTATTCCCAAACAAATGTACGGTAGAGGGCTAAAAGACTTTGGATCACGTGTACATTTCCTATTGGGACAATCCAAACGAGTTATGTGATAGATTGAAACTAATTATAGCTTCGACAGAGGGCCGGGAAATGCTAAACCATAGGAACGAAATTCAAAACATAATCGAAGAATTAAAAGAAGCTAAAATATATCAGGAGCTGGCAATAGCCGTTACAAATCATCTAGTCGGTTGAGATTCGACTAGTAAACATGGATACTTTACCAATTGAGGTTAAAATGCAGATTTTACTTAACCTACCCAATTGAACAAGTTAGTTTCATTACAGACTCGTATTTTTGGTTTCTTTTACGAGAAATAACACTAGTAATAAAAAGTTATAACAGTTTTCTTGTTTGGCAAACTATACAATTAATCGTACTCTTGGACAATGTGACTATGTGACGTCACTGTATGGTTAAAGCCTTATACCTCATGTCATATTGACGAGACCTTCCAAACAGTACATTTCAAAGTAGAAAGTGACGAACCTCGTTGGTTGTCATATTTTTTTTTTAAAAGTGAGGGTAAACACAGTTATTGTTTAAAATTCTATCACGTTTTCCAATAGTGATTCTGAAAATTGACATCGGAAAGAAAGTCGATCTCAGTTGGCAATATCTAAGACAAACACAAAGGCGGGGATATAGTCCAGATTAAAAGACAAAGTACCACCACTTATACAAAACAGAATTATATGCACCGCTATCTTTGGACCCCCTTTTGGACAGAACTACATACACATGTATATCTTCGGACCCCTTTTGGCATAACGAATACATACAAAACCATACAGAACTATATGCATTTATAAGTTTGAACCCTGAAATAGTAGAATCGTACCATATTTCGTCTTTTATTAAACAAAACGAAAGAATCATTGGTATCATAGTCCCGCAAACATCATGTATGTGTGATTGGCAGTTCGAAGATGAATGGGGGTTCGACAATTACTTTGACGATTGTCATTATAGGGAAGTTTATTTAAATGGAAGAAACAAATATAGAGATACCTTACATCATTGGGACGAAAATAGACATGATCGGTACTACTCTTTTCCTATAAATTTAGATTCATGCTTAAGAAAGTATTTTAGTAGTTTTTATACGTATATATATAAACAGACTCAGTTTTGATTTCATTCATTTAGATTATGTCTGTAGGACAAGTTTGGACGGTGTCCTTGCCCTCTGAGGGTAATGTCAATGGCAAAGGACCACCGGGCGAAGGTTTTAAACTAACACCCGAAGGAAACTATGATATTGAAAATAAACGAATGGTTAACGTCGGTGTACCCATAGCAGACAACGATGTTGTTACGAGAACATACTTTGAGGCTAACACAATGCCAAACTTACAAAACAGCTATTCTGGCGCGTAACAAAAGAATAGAAAATTTAGCATCGCCAAAGGAGCTCGGAGATGCCCGTGAATTTAAAAACTATAGGTGAACAATGTGTACTGTACCAACAAAAAACAGTCAACGTAGGAGATAGGCTTATAACAAGGGTAAAGGACCCTACAGGTCCGAACCATGCAGCGACCAAGTCATCTTGTGTGTATAAATTTTCGTCGGGTTGCCTTTTAAATAATAATTCGTAAAGGCCTTCGGTTCCTCTGTACTGTACATTGTTCAAGTGAATGTTTCCTTCGTTGTCAAATGTAAGCAGTTGATTACCCACCATTAATTTATCACCGTCTATATGTGGGTCCGTAAAATATTGTCCATTTTATTCTTAACACCGACTTCGTCTTTAAAAGTTTGAACATGTAATTTTGTGTAATGGGCGCGTTAAATGTCTCTAATACGTACTGTGAAGCCTCGTGAAACTTTGCGGGGCTTTGTATCAATTGACTACTGAGGGTGGAGGGGGGAGACGATGTTTCAAACACTTGTGTGTTCCACGACGGTCCTTTTAGGTGTAGACATGTAGTCAGGCTTAAAATTATCCTACTCGTCCACACTAGAGGTCCATTAGGCTCCTCCTTTGGTTCATTTTCCATCGCCGTTCTCTTTACTAAGTTCAGTCAAAATTGGTTTGTACTGTTTTTCTAATGTTTGCTCAGTATACATGTTAACCCAACTTGAAAGCGCGATACTTGCGGCGGTCAGCATCTTGCAACTGTACAATTCTTCTCGTAAGAGATTGATGTTTACTGTTTCGTTGCATGTTTATAAAATGAATAAAAAATTTTCAAAGTTGTTCTTTTGTATAAATAAGAGTTTTACTGTAACATCAAACAAAGACCGGATCTTGCTATAGGACGTGGGTAACCACGTCCATTAATGTAAGCTAAAAGCACCGGACGTATAATTCTTTCAACATCACGAATCCTACGTTTAAATCGTTCTCTATCCTGTTTTAACATTTCCTTGGGAATATAAAACACAGTTACTGTGTCATTAAAATGAACCTTTTTCTTTACCATTACGGTAGTTTCAACTTGTCTAAAAAATAACGCTCCCGTTTTTTTTTTTCTTCTCAAAAAAACGAATTAAATTTTTTTTAAGGAAACACCTTTTCCCTCAAAGTCCAGCCCTTGTAAAATAAACGGGCTCACTCGGATGTTCCCAAAACCCCTTAATGGCCCTTCCCCTTCCCGTTTAAAAATCCTTGAATTTTATAAGTTCGCCCCCAACCGTGTCCCAATTTTTGGAAAATTCACTACAGAAAACCGTCGGGTTTTTAAATGTTTTATCCATAAATGATTTTTAATTTTTTGATAGGCTTACGGGCAACAAACCCTTAAAAATTTTTTAAAAAAAGGTTTTTAAAAAATGTTCAAAAACCCGAACTTGTTTAGTTTTGCACCAGTAAAGTTACGCCACTGTTCTTTGGTTTTATGATTTGTAATTGTAACCCTTTGTTTTCAAGCTAAAACCGAATTTATTACAATGTTTTGCGAGCGTAGGTAATGATGATTTTGAAAAAACCCACAGTTTACAGTCCTTGGGCTAGGTTGTTTGCACCAGCAAATGGTTTTTTCCTTGTACTATCTGGTAGGACCCCAGACGGCTGTGCGGCAAAAGAAACATTATAGCTCACATTCAAATAGCAATTGGACTTTATTAACTGCTCGTAAATCCTCGTGGGGGGAGCGGATGGGAATTGTTCTCCTTCCGTCACGTGCACACATCTGCTAGCATGTGGGAGTTTGCATGAGTAATCTAACAGCTGCATGTACACATGTGCAAAATTTAAGCTCCCATGACGGTTCAGCCAGTGGTAGAGCGACATAGTTAAATATATCGGGGGAAACGGTCTAAATCTTGAAATCATATTTTGAGGTTGTCGAACCGTAACAGTTTAACATGTTCTCATGGTAGATAACTAGTTGAAAGTGTACTCCTTGCTCTTCACTTTTTGTTAAAAACCGTATCCACAATTCACGATTGTACATTCTTTCACTCGAGGATATCATTAATAGTACAACCGCGGGTGTTTGTAAAATTGTATGTTTGTGTCTCCAACATCTGTTGTTAAATTTACTCAACTTTCTACTACAATAATTCCCACAAAACCTTTTTTTATCTGCGTAATACTTTGTGCATAAATTTGAACTTATGCGTGTCTTTACCTTACACTCTGGTTTCTTAAACTGGGCAATGTCGTTATAATAGTAGAAGCGCACCATTTTGTAACCTGTCACTAACTGATGTTGTAAATTAAAGTTGACCGTATTTATATTACGAGACTAAATAACTTGTCAAAACCAATTCTGTATCTCCCTTTATCCATTCACAATCCTTACTAATACAAATAAAACTGTAATTATCTTTCCAAGCTAAAGCGCACATTTCTTTAAACTTTTCAAAAGTCATGTCCGTATTTACATGGTCATTGTACACATGTTTGAGATTTGTTTCGTCCTGTTTGAATAAAATAATCAAGTTTGTATTATCTCTCACCAACTGTTTAGGTATCCTACTGTAGGTTTGTCCTATATAAAAGGAATCAATGTTATTTATGTCGACCCATGGTAAAGTAGTTGCGTATATTATCGTGTTTTTCACACGCAATGTCGTCAAAAATCATAATAGAATTGTTTTTAGCTTCTTTAGGCGGTAAGACTTTAGTGTTTTCATCAAATACAAAGTAACCAATTTCCTTGGGTAAAACACTTTTTAAAAAATTGATACTTGGGTTGGTGTAGAGACTTTGAGAAAATGTAAACATTTTCAAACCTTAAATCCATTTGGATCGAACAACATGTTGAACACAACGTTTGTTTTGCCACAATTACTAGGTCCAGCCACTATGCACCTTATAGTGGAGGGAAATAATGGACCATATTTAAATGCCACTACCTGTGCGTATAGTGTACATGTCAAAGTTTTCAACTGGAAGTTTAGTCGTCTGTTCAATAACACGCATTGTTGAGTTATGAATGAAAGTGTAAGGGAAGTCTTTATTTATACCAAGTCATTCTTGTTCACCCATGTATTGTGTTTACCGTCGTACCCTAACCACTTTACAAGTACTTTGTCTCCTTTTTTCCTTATTGCTTTTTCTACCAAGTATACATCATCTGTTTTGGATTTCTGTAGCTCTTTTTCGTAGAAACTTCCTTTAATAACGTCACCGGTATGGTCTTTTAGGAGGTAGGTTGTAGGAATAGTAGTTTGGACTTTGTACACAGTAAATATCTCGTTAGTCCAGTTGGGTAGGTTATCCTTTGTCAAAGACTTTTTTATACTTACTTATCCTCACCTTGTCACCTACTTTAAAACGGACCCTTTTTATCCACTTTCTTGTATTTTTGTCTGTTTTTATAATGTTTTTTCTGACTATAGTTTTCATTTCTTTTGTTCACATGACTTGGAGCCATGCCAATAGTTTTGTGTTTTCTTGTGTTGTACTCTTCCAATAGGGAAGGTAGCATCTTGACCCACTGATACTTACCTTGCTCTGTGAACTTTCGCCACATTAATGCTTTGAGACTGCGGTTGAACCGCTCTACGATGGACGCCTTCTTGTCACTGTAGCTCGAGTAATGGTTTATACCATAGCTATTCATCAACTTTGTAAATCCTGCGTTGTAAAATTCTTTACCCGCATCAGTTTGTAAGTGTTTCATTTTATTCGACTTTAATATGGGTGTAATGGCTTTAACGATTTCTGGTCCAGCCTTGTCTTTTAATGGAACAGCAAAGGCTAAAACAATTTATTATTGTTAAGGTGTACTTGTACCCTCGGTTTTGTTTAGAATAGGGTATCATTTCAACCAAGTCCGCTTGGAACAAGTCTTGTATTCCCTTAACTTCTACAGGTCTAGTAGGGAATCTTTTCTAACTGGAGCATGTAGCTCTCTTGCTATCTGCTCTCTTACACTCATAATGGAAGAATGGAAGGGTTTAGGTAAAGTTTAACAATTTATTTGGTTTTTTTGGTGTATGGAGCCCCATCCTCGCTCCATACGGTGACAGTCGACCATAAAAATAATATAAATAAAGTTCACTGCCTCCCTGCCAATTCTAAACCCTTTCACACACCCTGGACCTACGGATACTATCCAGCCATAGAGTGTCCTTTCACACACTCATTCAATCACATTCGCTTTTGGATACGGGTTTTCACACCCCAGAGCCACATTCGCTTTTGGATACGAGTTTTCACACCCCAGAGCCACATTCGCTTTTGGATACGGGTTTTTACACCCCAGAGCCACATTCGTACAGTCAACCAATCCATCTCATTCAGACCGTAAAAGGGTTTAGTTATTTCCACAAACATCTCTACCAGCAAATTGTATTAAAGGTAGGCCATTAACAAACCTACAGTTTGGAGAGTATTTTTTATGTTCATCAAATGGAACATCACCCTCTTCCCAACATCCGATATGGTATACCACATGAGAAACAGCGAACTGCGTCGCTATAAATTTAAATAATAAAAGCCAGCTTTTACCATTACATGTGGGTTGAGGAATGGGACTGGCCAATTTAGAAAAGTGTCCAGCCTCACGTTTTCAAAGTGATACTGTGGTGGACCGTCTTTTTTAGAAAAGTAAATTTGTATCAAGTATTGTTGAATTGATTTTGGAAGTTCTAATTGTTTAATTTCAAAAAAGTTATTAAAATTTTTACATAGTTCCACTGCAGCGAGAGAAGCAAGTGAACCGATTGGCGCCATTAGTGCAAGTGACGCAATAAGAACAGGATGTGGGAAAGGAAGGAGTGGTGGGGGAAGGGAATGTCAGTCAGTCAGTAATGGAGCGTTTAGAGATACAGGAACGTATTGATGGACTTCATAGAAGTCTGGAAGTCAATCTTGTTGTTACGACATTACTTTTTTGTACTGTACTTATTATTTTTTTCATGTACATCATGGGTGAACTTTTTTAAGGTACGTTTTTATTTTAGTTTTGGTTTTTTAGTTGTGTAATCATGGTCGTGTTCTAAAGATCGTTTTTTACTAATAATGTGATGTCCGTAGGCTAAAGTATCTATGCCGTTTTCCAAAATGTATCTTTTATCGTCAAAGGGAGATAGTGATAATTTTGAAATATTTTGCGTGTAAATGTTATGTTTGTCACTGCGGATATTTAGAGTTGATGTTGTTTTTAACGTGTGGTTAAGCAAACAGTCTTTATACATTTGGTGTTTTAGGTGCTTTTTTATCGCGACTCGGGGGACGCCTTTAGCCACCTTCTTTTCCTCTAGATCTGAGTTTAAAACAGAGTAGCATTTCGCTCTCAAGCCAATTATTTCCCTAGCTGGATTTGAATTTAACTCGTCTTTAAATTTTCCTAACACTTTTTTGTTTACATTACTATAACATGGGTGGCTAGGTGGATAGTCTGAAGTATCAAAAAGGTGTAATTCATTTTTCATGTCCGCATAGACATCCGGAGTATATACGTTGTAGAATAGTGAGTCTGTATCAGTCATGCAAAGCTTAACGTTTTTCCCGTACTTTGTAACTGCCCAGTTGAAATGAAAGTTATACATTATTAATTTCGAAATTTCTAAAACTGTAAATCCAACATAAATGGGTCTGTTTAAGAAGATGGTTTGTTTTTTTAAAGCCAATCCCGCGATATCTTTATTGTAAGCAAAGAAAGTCTTGAGTCTGGGACTAGCTGTCCATTTTACCAATTGTTTCTCGTTATTTACAAGTTTAAAATCAATACGTGACCTAACATTTTCCAAAGATTTACCATATGTGGCGTTGTTCATTAACTTAAAAAAATCTTTTTCAAAGTTATTTTTAGACTGTTTTCTTTTTTCGGTATTGAAGTTAATAAATGGGGCTAACCAGGCAGACTGTTTAAAGCTAAGAACTCTGTGTATTTTAGTCAGTACAAGTCCAAGTTCGAGGTAAAGTTTCAAAGTGCGGTAGTGTACAACGTACTTGGTTTTGTCAGAGAGAGTAGTCAGTAGTTTTTCAGTCTTGGGAGGTTTATAGTCGAGTTCGTCTAGCAAGTCCCTACAGTATGTCGATAGCATGTCGTATGTCACCACTTTTCGTTCGGGGGCCAGTGGAAAGTCAGAATGTAAGTCGTGTAAATGGTCTGGGTAGTGTAAGTCAACCTCTAAAATGTAACCTATGTCAGAGTCGTCGGGTACGTTTGTAATGTCAATGTCCTGTGGGTCGATCCAGTTAAAGCCAGACTCTGGGAGTCTATCGGACATGCTGGTTCCGTATAAATTATTACAATCGAGGTAAAGTAGGTAATTTGTGGGTTTTGTGTTGTCAAAGTTGGGTAAGTAGGGATTGTTGGCCTGGGCGTACCGGTTAGGTATCATGGAGACACCGCCCCGGATCCCAGACTCAACAAACAAGTGTTGATCAATGTCTGTGAGTAATTCAAGATGTACGTCTGTCATCTTTAGCATGGAATTCCATGCCAGTCCGGGGGCAGAGTAGACGTTACAGGGGTCAATCCCGTAGTAAGTCATACTTGTCGTCCTAAAATTTTCAAACACATCGGCAAGTAATAACACGTCTGTCAGTAGGTAAAGGTCGTGGTACTGTTTCATTGAAGTCATGTCAAAAGTATTCCACACAGTCTGTGCGTGTAAGTAGTCTTCGTCAGTGATATGTGTTTTGGTCAGGTCGTTGTAGAACGCCTCCTTGGGAGGCAGTTCAGTATCGTTAAATTTTGATTGATTGGTCATGTAAGTGTATGGAAATACACCTTTGCGTAGAATTAGTTCAGTATTAGTCATACACTGCCCTAAAATTTTGAATTTGGAAGCCCCGTCAGAAACTAGGTTGGAGACGAGTGTGTCCAAAGAGGCGTTAAGGAACTGTAAAGAATCCAGGAAACGAAGTGACTCAAGGGTGACTGAAATGTACCGCTCACTAGTTGTAGCGATACATAACAGTTTTTCTTTTTTGAATTTGCCTAGCCCTTGGATCAAGTGGTGGCAGTCATAACCTCTGAGGTTATGGAAAAAGACTGGAATGTGATCGGGAACTTTATAGTTTAAGTTACATGAATTGTGGGCGGGTCCCAAGAACTCACCCGTTAAATGATTATGGTTGGCCACTTTGTCTCCGTCTAAAGGTTTTTGACAAAGGTGACAGGTGGTAGCATTTTTGAAAACAATTTTGTCTTGTGGAGACATATTAATAGGAATATTTTTATGAATAATTGGTAAGAGCTCTTTAGACTCCTCAATCAAACAATTTAGAAAAGTATCTACAACGTCGGGGCCGCTATAGACTTTGGGTTGTTTTACTGGTTTGCCATCACTGTCAATAATTACGTAACAAAAACCAGAGGGGACGTGGTGGGCAGTGTTTGTAGTGTGTGAAGTAGTAGGGTCATTCAGTGCTGTGTCGATTGGAACGACAAAGGACTCGAAGTCACAGTAAATGGTAAATGGGACTTTGTGAGTAAGTGTGTAGTTTTTAAAATACATAAGTTTTTCGTCTTCAGTAGGAAGTCTGGTCTTTTGTGCACCGTGTGGTGAACACAAAGGTAAGTGGTTAGTAAGTAAGTCTTTAGTCCAAAATCTGTGTAGGCAGTAGTCACAGTAGAACATAGCTGAACGGTATTTAGTTAAGTGAGCTAAAAGTCGAGACATGTTAGTGATTAAACAGTAGTGGGAGGTAGTGTCAGTAGTCAGCAGTAACAAGTTTACGTGGTGAAGTCTGAATTTTTCTTTGGTTATACGCAAAGGATAAATTTCGTCTTTTTCAAATCCAAAGACATTTACGGATAAAGTGGGGTTCAATTTTTCAAATTTGTCTAAATCGGTAATTTTGACAGGATAGCTAATCCCGGACATGTTTAATTTAGATTCAAGTTTTTTGTAGTAGCTTATTCGCCTATTTCGGTCAGGGTACAGATGGGCAAGTACAGAGTAGAGGAAACATTTTTGATCGTCGTTCTTAATATTTACAATTCCCTGTTTGGAATGGTTAATTTTTTTCGGAGTGGGTATGTAAGAAGAGGCGTACAAAGGTTGAAATTTAACAATGAACAGATCTAGGTGTAAAACGTTTTCAATTACCCACCCACTACCCTGACTAACCCACCTACCCACGCTTTCTAAAATTTTGTCTGTAGCCTCGGAATACTGAGTATCTAGAGAGTCGGAAGGTAGCAAAGGACGAGTTTTACCATGAAAGAAGGGAGTTGTAGTCATTTCTTCGTTGTTAACAATTTTTGTGAATTTAATTTGAACCGCGATGTACCATTTGACTCCCCCGAGCCTGTTTAGGTGGTTATTTATTTCGGACATAATTTTATTTTTATGTTCAGTAAGTACGTGAAGGAGATCGGAACCGGAAGTGTCGAATCGACGGGATATGGTGACCAGGTTATCGTTAATGGCAAAGGATTCCATGGTTAGGATACAATGAAATTAATTATTAAATTAAAGTAAAACAAAGGGCCCAAAATACCGTACAGAGAACGGTGTCCAAAATATAAATTACAAGAATCAAGTTAAAGTATTTATGATGAGAATAATTGTATTTAATAACGAGTAGGAGCAATCAACGTCTGATCGGCGCGAGCGCAAGAGCAGAAGTGAGAAAGATTACTTGTGGTAGGTAGGTGAAGTAGGGAGAGAAGGGGGAGGGGAGGGGAGGGGGAGGGGAGGGGGTAACCAATCAGAACGTAGCATTTGGATCAGGCGCCTGTCCAGACTTGAAACTCCGATTACGTCATCCCGCGCACAGCTGTTGGTAGTTCCCACGCATGCCCGCCCTTGAGTGTCGCGCCGGGAAAACCAGTCCTGGAGTCCTATACCCGAGTTTCGCACCGCTGTATGAGTGGTGACGTAACGCGCTTGTCCACCGAGCACAAGTCCCCGCGCATGCGCGCTCGACCAGCAGACGACGCGTGCATCGTACGAAGGTAGCCACAGAGGAATACCCAAAAGCATTTTATATAGTGTAAAGACCGCCATCTTTTTTGCATTTTATATAGTATAACACGGAAAAAGTTAGGTTAAGAGAGTATTTTATATAGTATGATGTGGGAATTTGGAGGGAAATTTAGGAATTTGAGGGAAATTTTGGGAGGGAAAATTCCCACGGGGGTTGGTACCACTGCGCCGCCATCTTGGACAAGTCACGTGACCGCTCTCGACCAATCAGAGGCCAGAAAAGTGAGCCTCAAACCCCTAGTTTATGTCTACTATGGTCTATTGGAGCTGAAGTTTGTGAAAGAGGACAAAAAAGAAAAGAAAATTATGATTGGAGATAACCTGACCAGTCACATTTCACAGACACATTCTGCATACTTGAAGAATGCAGAAAGAATAACTTAAGCTTTATCTTTCTTCCCCCTAATAGCACTGGAATCACTCTTCCATTGGATGTCACTTTTTTCCAATATCTCAAAACCAAGTGCCGTGAAACTCTAGATTCTTGGAAAACTAAAAACTGAGGAGTTGTACAAAAAGATACACTTACTCATTTCTTTAAAAAATTACTTCTAGAAATAGGGGATGAAAACATTTATAAAAATGTCATAAGTGGGTTTAAAGGGGCCGAATTGTTTCTGTTAAGTATGATATTTTTAACTAATTAAAAGAAATAACTTAACCAAATACTATATATTTTATTACAGAAATAAAAATATCTAACTAACCCTTAAATGCCTTGGCGGGTTCATATTTGACCCCAAAGAGTTTTCATTTTAATATTCCACCACTAGGGAGCGTGGTAAAAAGCTATCGGCTCTTGTAATCCTAGTTCCCGTCAGGCAGCAGAGTGTACAGTTCGGCTGCGTGTTTCTGTGTGTCGTTCTGTGTCCAGTACTCTCTGGAGTCTCATCTGACCTCACCAGGATAGGAGTATAGGCCTTTTTCTATGTTGAAATACTTTAAAGTAATTATTCAAGATGCTGACATGACTGAATTAAAAGCCTTGTTTGGTTTACTAATATTTACATTCTTTTATACTGATATAAAACAAAACTAATTTCTCTGGAGGATAAATTACTCCTTGTTTTAAATTAAATTTAGCTGTAAATATATTGTAAATAGTGTTTTCTTTACTATTTACTTATTAAAAATCTCGTATTATGAATATGAAGTATTTGAAATACATTTTAAAAATGGAATAAAAGTTTATCAATTTATTTTTGTTTTATAAAAAACTACATATAAATCATTATGAAGAAAACTGGTGACTTAAGAATTAGCTATTTTATCAAAACAAGAGCCCAGGCAAAAATTAAATGTAATGGTTTGGGTCAAAGTCAAACCAAAAAACTACAGACCCCATTACAAGACAACGTAAATGTTCATAAAACAATAAATGTACTAATAAAAAAAAAAAAAAAAATAAAAAAAGAACAAGTAAAACAGTCCAATCTCCTTCAATGTCACATAAACAAGAAGAAGGAAACCATCTTCAAATTACTGGCAATATAAATATGGGACCAACTTTAAACAAAGAACTTTTTCCTATTTTTGTAAATAATAAACCCCAGATAGATACTGATTTAAAAAAAGAGCTTACCGTTTGTAGGGAGAAGTTTGAAATTTTAGGAAAGACATGGCTGACAGACAATGTTTTGACAAAATATTTTAATGTACTAACACTAAAGCTTATAGGTATAAATAGCAAAATTGCGTTAATGGATCCTGCTATCTGTCAGGGAATAAAAACCCTAAATGACTTCAATGCATTTCTGGACCCTACACTACAAGATAAAGATATCATTATTATGCCAGTTAATAATTATGAGGAAATAGTTAGATGGGAGCCACCTCCAAGAACCTTCACCTGTACATGAAAATGACTGTAGAGACAGTCATTGGAGCACCCTGATTTTTAATATACAGCACAATGAGTTTTATCACTATGACTCAGCCAGTAATATAAATCTAGGTCACACAAAAATCATATCATATCAAAAAAACTTGCAGAACTTTTTTGACATGCCGCATGATCCAGAAACCATATCGATTACAGATCCCATTCAACATAATTCCTTTGACTGTGGAGTATACGTTATCCTGGCGACGGAGTATATAATACAAAACTTATCCACTAACAGATCTCTGAAAAATATACAGATTCCGTCTTATGATAGCATGGACTGTATAAAAAAAGCACTCCTACATCTCATATGCACTGAACAGAGGTTTTTTGGTTACAAAGGATATTTTGACATCTCTTATAGTACCTGCTAAAAATGGTAACAGTAAGTCTCCAACAAACTGCAGTGTTTTTCAAGAGAGAGCTCTACACTACAAAAAGGAACATGAAGCATTAGTTAACGAAAATAAAAAAACTTCACTCTGAAATAAGAGAGTTAAAAGATTTTTACCAAAGTGAGGATGTTCTGGTAGGTAAATCAACGTGTGAAATCTTAACTTCTAATATATTCTCTCCACTTAATTAAACGCTACAAAAAACACAAGTGAGAAAACTAAAACTGTTAAGACTGTCTACACTAAAGCAATAACTCCAAATAAGATATCCAAAACCCACAGGTCTACAGTGTTAAATTCTTCAACAACTTCGGTAACAAAAGTAATAAAAATCTTATATTACTGTCTGATAGCCAGGGCAAGGAATTACCAACATGTTCTGATGGGTGTGAATACCAATTGTAGTACTTGTGAAGATAATGTACAGTTTGGAGCACCTCTAGAAACTGGTCAAGTCAGTAGGAAATGATCCAGAACTAATGAGCAAGGAGAACTGGGTTTTGGTGATGGGTGGATGCAATGATGTGGCCAATCACAGTGGTAACCAACACCAGCTGACAACAGAACTTAACAATTGTTTTTAAAATACAGTAAAGAGTTTATATAATACAAATATAATAATAGCTACATTTCCCTACCACTACGATCTGCATAACAACGATAAAAAACAGTTTGCTGGCAGAAATCAACAATAACATAAGAAAATTAAGTGTCCAATAACCTAATGTTCACATTCTAGACCTTTACATGTTAGAGAGGCGGTATCATACTATACTCAATTCCACGTTCACCGTGCAGTACAGATTTTACGGGAAATGGTCAACTACTACCTGTACTGTAAATATAAAGTTTTTTGTTATGTGGGTTGCGTCAACTGTCCTCGCGACCCGCGTGAAGGCGCCAAAGTAGATATTACTACTTTCTGCTTTCTGTAGGCTACGTAACAATAAAGATGGTCATATGATGTGTGTTTCAGTTATCTGTGATGCTTTTTATCACTATGGATTGGTATTTAAAAAAAAGCAGCCTATGATAAAAGTGTAATAGGAAATTTTAAAAACGTGATTAAAATTCATCTAAGTGCTGTAGGTTTACTTTAATATGAAACAATATAATTGGTACAAATAAAATTGATCCGTCGCTTTTCTCGCAGTTATAAGGTTCTGAACGTGGGAAGGAAAGGAAACAATCTGTCCTGTGTTGTCTACTATCGGGGACGTCAACAGTCCTCTATTATAAATAGAATGCCTCGACAGGGCAACAACAATAACAAATGGTTACTGATAAGACGGGCTTGTAAACGTTAGTCCAACTGCCAAACAATTGATCAGTTTGGTGGAGGTAACTTGCCTTTGTGGACGTGCGTTGTATACGTGACTATAGTGAATATAGTGATTTATTAAGTTTTATTTATTTATCACACATAATTGCGTAGTGTAACATTTGTTTATAGTTTTTATTCTTTACACTAAGATTTGATACGTTTATTACGACATATTGATTTTGTGTTATGGCGTCGAGATCTGCAGGAAAACCTATTAAAAGTGGCGACCGTACAACAGTGTTGAATGTTTTTAAATACTTCAAAAAATCATTTCCTGAAGAAAATGTGACATTTTGGGTTAAAAAAACTAGTGAAGCAACTTTAAACAGTGTGCGCTCGGTTTACAAATTTCGGAAAGAGGAGAGCACTGGGAATATCGTAACGCCAAGAAAAACACCGCGTAAAATAGAATACAAAACTAGTAGGAAACTTAAATATGATGGGTTTGTTGTTGGAACTATTCGGAAGATTATACATTCCTTTTTCGCTACTAATACACCTCCAACACTTTCTGCAGTTTTAGAAAAAGTAAACGAAGATCCAGATCTTCCCGAGTTTAAAAGAACAACGCTGTGGAGGCTGGTTAGGAAAAATGGATTTTGCTTTGAAAAGCGCAGAAGACAGTCTTTATTGTTAGAAAGAGACGATTTAATTGTTTGGCGCCATTCATACTTAAGATCAATGAGGCAGTTTAGGAAACAAAAGAGAAATATTGTGTTTATGGACGAAACATGGGTAAATGTTGGGCAAGCGACCTCAAAAATATGGAGAGATACAACTATTAAAACACCGAAGGATGCTTTCTTAGCTGGACTGACGACGGGGTTAAAAGACCCAACTCAACGAGGGCCCCGTTTTGTTATTGTGCATGCAGGAGGAGAAAGTGGCTTTGTTGAAGGAGCGCAGCTTATATTTTTAGCAAAAAAAAGGAGCAGCCGATTTCCACGCTGAAATGGATGGAGAAACATATGAAAAATGGTTTGAAGAACAATTAGTCCCTAATGTTCCTCCCGGTACTGTTGTTGTTATTGACAACGCATCGTACCATAGCCGTAAAGTGGAAAAAATACCAAATACAAAAACTAAAAAGAAGACATAAAGAATTGGTTAATAGCTAAACAAGTAGCTTTTCCACCGGACATCTTGAAGAAAGAACTGCTCGCTGAGGTGCAAAAAATTAAGCATCTTTTTAATCTTAACGTTGTCGACGAGATAGCCAAGACCCATAAACTCGAAGTTCTGAGACTCCCTCCTTATCATTGCGAGTTAAATCCTATAGAATTAGTGTGGAGCCAAGTTAAAAGGCATGTGGCTGTTAATAACAAAACGTATAATGTCAAGCTAATGGAGCCATTAATTGAAAACGCCTTTAAGGCCGTCACAAAAGAGCAATGGAACAACTACTGCAATAACGTGGACAAAATTGAAAAAGAAATGTGGAAGATTGATAATTTGCAGGATGACGTGGAACCTTTAATTATTCAACTCTCGGGGTCTTCGACAAACTTGTCCAGTGAGGGAGAAGATAGCTCAACTACGTCACACGTCAGCGTTGAATCTGGAGTTGCTTTGCTACAGTAAATCAAGGAAGGCAATCAACGTGAGTAAAGTTATAAAAATAAAATAGGAATATCATGACATCATAATTGTAGCCTATGGCCTATATGAATAAATATATTTGGTGTTTAATATACATATTTTTACTTATCTATAACTGCGTTAATTATCATTCCAAATTTATTACTTTCACATGACTGAATCTTATTTAACTTACATTGTTTAAGTGTTAAAGAATTGCTCTCTGAACTCTTTTTATCTATGAATAAAAGTAAGTTTAAGACAAAACTAAATAAAATATAGGCCCAACCGAAGTAAAATAATTAATTCGGTGTATAAAAGGAGCGTTGCGCGAGAGTTGATTGTTTTTTGGACGGCCGCGAGAGTTGATGTTTTTTGGACGGCCGCGAGAGTTGATGTTTTTTGGACGGCTAGTAACGGACGAGACTGCCGTTTGGGATAACATGGCGTAATGGGCGCTCCGTACTGTACGGTGAACGTGGAATTGAGTATAGCCAAGGTTTTCATATCAACAGGAGAGGGAAAAAAATGTGTTTCAAAGTTAATATATAATATAGGTAAGAGATCAAACTCTAAACAAGCCATGATAGTACAGACATGCAAAAACAGAAAATTAACATAAAGATACAGTAGTGGATAAAATAAGGCAGAGCTAATTCAAAGAATTCTGACTAGTGACAAAAAGTTTAGCATTTGCCCACTGTATATCCGAGAGACCTGGGACATGAGAGACAAATGTCAGCTGCAGTGGCGGTCGAGTTCAGAAAGATATTCGGGAGGCCCACCATATTGGACTATATGAATAAAAAACTTGGCAAT
>JAQJVL010002605.1:0-89620 GCA_035578905.1 Stictocephala bisonia
AAAATTTATCAAATTGGAAAGAATATGACAAGCATTAGCAAAAGAGTGCGATCGTATTGAAGAACCTGTCAGAACTTGATAAAAAACTGATTCAAGTGGATTATAAGTTTCTTTTAACGCAAGTAGATCCATTATAAAAAGATAATAATAATAATCATAATAACAATAGAGTCCTATGCACTAAAACTGGTGTAATACATTCACATAATTGAGTAAAATGTAAAATAATCAACTTATTAGATACCAAATATTATTTGTTTAAGAATAATACAACAAAAATAGACTAGGAATTTACAAAGAATGCTTTAATACTAAATTCAGCTGATTTAATTGTTATACATATTTGGTCTGTTGTAAATCGACAGCACAAGTTACTTAATATACGAAGAGTATCGTATTTTTATAGTTTATAAATTGTCTCAAAGTCAACATCTACTTTCTTACCTGTGGTATATATGCTGCAAATGACCTTGAAAGAAGCCAAGACCTGAAAAGGGCTACCTCTGATGGAGTAGCTGAAGAAGAAATCTGTTTCATACTGAAACACAAATATATTTTTATATATTTCTCAGCATACAACCAATCTTACATTAAATATATTTCAGATTTATTGTAAAAACATTTCCAATAGAACAAACTCCTCTAAACTTAAGGCAACAATGTGTATCCTGCAACATTAATATTGCTACTTCTACAGAACTTTTATCTTTAAAGATACTGTTTTGGCAGAGTAAGACAATGGGAGCCTTTAAAACATTATTATTTTCCATTGTCATAAAAATAAGCACAATATGAATTTTATCAGTGTCATGGATTTTGTTTGAAATATATAACCACAATAGCTCAAGTAAGAAGAAAACATGATAAAAGCTGATATCAACTTTATTAACTTTAGTTATATTATTAAAACTAACAGAATTTTTTGGTTACAAGTTAAAATTTAAGCTAATTGAAAATTGCCAACTTGTTTTGCTTGTTTGTATAACTGAACAAAAAATTTAGGTATAAAAATAAAAAAAAGTATCAATAATAACTTTGAGATTATTACAATAGAAAAAAATTTTTAAAGTTTTAGGGGGAAAAAAAAAAATTTTTTAAAGTTTGGTTAATGGGGTTTTTTCCGGGGTTTTGAAATTTTGGGGGTTTAGTGGTTAAATGAAATTTATTGGAAAGGGGGGTGTGGGAGGGCATTTTAATTATTTCGTTTTTGTTTAAAGTGGCAAGGATGAATATTTTGGGTGGGGGGAGGGTATTTAAAAAGGGAAATAGGTAGGTGGGTTTTGGGTTAATTTAATTTTTTAAAAGAAATTTTTTTTTGGAAGGGGAAAAATTTTAATATAATAGGTTTGGGTGGGTGGGTGGTAAAATTTGCACTTAAGGGTGTTTAAGGTTGTAAGGGTAAGGGACGGTTATATGAAGTGAAAAGGTGGAAGGATAAGGGCACTTTACTAAAAATTTGGGGTTTTGGAAGGATCAATAGAACTATAAATTTTAAGTTATAAATTGGGGGGAATAAATTTGGCCCCTTTTTCTATATTCGTTTGAAGGGGGAAAGGGGTTTCAAGGGCACTTTACTACTAGTTTGTTTGGAAAAAAGGGCCCAAAAAATTTTAATACATCCGTTTGAAGGGGGAGGTTCTTTTGAAAAGAAACAATGTTCGTTTGTGGGTGGAAGAGTCAATTTCACTGTACTATGTCCATGGGGTTGTCGGGAGGGTCAATAGCACTATACTATGTATGTTTGTGTTTTGAAGTGGTCTATGGCACTGTACTATGTACGTTTTTGGTAGTAAGGGTCAATTGCAGTGAATTATGTCCGTGGGTAAGTGGGAAGGTCAGTAGTAGACAAATACTGGGGGTTTGAGGCTCACTTTTCTGGCCTCTGATTAGTCGAGAGCGGTCACGTGACTTTTTCAAGATGGCGGCGCAGTGGTACCAACCCCCCGTGGGAATTTTCCCTCCCAAAATTTCCCTCAAATTCCTAAATTTCCCTCCAAATTCCCACATCATACTATATAACATACACTCTTAACCTAACTTTTTCCATGTTATACTATATAAAATGAACTTTTTTGTCTAATATGAACGTCTTTCCCTTCCTAAAATTCCCTCCAAACACCCTCATCCAAGATGGCGGGCCTTTATACTATAAAAGTACACTATAGTAAATGGCTAACGCGTCGTCTGCTGGCCGAGCGCGCATGCGCGTTGTTACTCTAATCATATATACACTATAAACAAATTTAATATTTCATATACTCTATGAAGCGCATGTGCGGAGACTTGTGCTCGGTGGACAAGCGCGTTACGTAACCACCTCATCATACAGCCGGCTGCGAAACTCGGGTATAAGACTCCAGACGCCAGACTGGTTTTTCCTGTCGCGACACTCAAGGTTGCCCTTGGACGGGCATGCGTGGGAACTGACCAACAGCTGTGCGCTCCTACCAACACTCCTAGCAGCGAAACAAAAATATATATTAAACAAATTAGATAAAAAGCTATCAACCCCCCGTGGTCCAGTGGATAGCGTACCCGACTCGACAAAGAGGTGTTGGTCTATGTCCGTAAGTAATTCAAGATGTACGTCTGTCATTTTTAACATGGAATTCCATGCCAGTCGGATGCGGAACCACTCGGACACAAGGTTGTTTTTTAATTCGATTGAATTGTGTTCAATTCATAACTAATTGACTCATAAACAAACGAACCAAGAAAATTTACAATTAAAAAATAACAAATGTTGATTTTTACTCTGTGCAAATGCACACCTGGTGGCAAAACATTTAACTACTGTAAGATTTATACATTGGTCCTAGCATGCGCTCTGATCAGGTTTCCACACTACCCATAAGGTACTGATAACAGTGCGTAGACTCAAAGTTCCACACCACCCAAGAGGTACGAGTTCCGGCGCGTTAGGAGAATTTTTATGGGCTCCTTCCCCTATAGGCATATCCCAAAAAAAAAGACGTAACCGAAAATAAAAAAAATAAAATAAAAATAAAAAACTTACAATAAAAAAACAAGTCAGATAAAAAAAAATAAAATTTAAGTATAAGGTATACTACACCACATTGTTTATTCTTCACCTCAATCAAAAGGAAATCCTCTCGACGCTGGTGATTACCTCCCTGCAGAGGTGACACGTAGTGATCCTAGGGTGACACCTTGGACACACTACGTGGTGGCAGGGAAGCATAAGAAGCGTCGGGAGGTTCTCCAGACAGACTGCACATCGCACAGTCCTTGCCTGGCTTAACGGTGCCTCGTTATCGACTAGTTCGCACTGAAACACAAAATAAATAATGTAATACCGAAAACACACACACACAAGAATCGCATAAACAAAAACAAATATAAAATGTTACTAACATCCACAGCATGACTGGTCGATGGCTGCGGTTGTCGACTAGTTGACGGTTGTGGCTCACCGTTCTGTAAATAAAAAATAATTTGTGTTAAGATTTGTTTGATTAGAAGTTTTCGAAAAATATGTATATTTTTATGGAGTCACACCTACCAAGTCGATTGAGGCGTTCCGCCGCTCGTTAGGCCACGAGCGAGATATGTCTGTGTATGATGGCGGGGACGAGTAGGTCAGGTCAATGAATTGCCGATGGTGTTAGATCGGCCTCCCTGTAGGTCCACTCCAACGCATCATCGTTGGAGTTCTGAAAACGATAATCACTTTTACATCACGAAATTATGCATGTGTACTAATAAAAATTTGTTCGAAATACTTTAACTTACCCCAATTTCACTTGCCGTTTCACTCGAATCTGACGCTACATCATTCTGAAAAAATAAAAAAATTTGTATAAATTTATTATCTATTATTTCATAAAATTAAAAATAATTTTTGTTAATTCGTTATATATTATTTATTTAGTAGAAGTCTAATAATATAATATGCTAACCGGCTCGGGACCGTGTGATGAGACCGGCCGTCCTTCTAAGGAAGGGTATGATCAGTCACAATGAATGATGATATATTCTCCCCAAGATTGGCAATCGCATCTTCATACTCCTCCTGAAACATTTGTATTCGCTATTTTATAATTTTAAAACAGTAATATTCTATTGATTTTTATTTTTAGAAAGCAACATATAACGCCAATTACCTCAGTCAGTGGTGTCCGGCCAGCCAGTTCCTTAGAGGGGGTTTGGATCATTCTGAAACAATTTAAACTACTTATAAAATCTAAAAAAACGTAATATACTTGGAAAATTAAACATCTTTACAAATACGTCGTCAAGTATTTGAAGGATTTCGTTCCCTCTCAGAACCGTCGTGGTGGAAGTGGATTGGCTAGTGCAGGACTATCATTATCAGTCGCCACTACTCCTCCTCAGTGATGGAGGAAACCTGAGAGAGGAATATCCCCCAGGTCTAACTCATCATGAGTAGTCGAGGTGTTTGGATTGGCTTTGAGTCTGAAAATACACATGCATTTACTTTAACACAGTCAAATAAACTTGTTGTATATTTAAATCACACAAAGGTATTGTTACTTACTAGAGTTGGCTAGTGCATCATCATCACTGTCAGATGGCTAACCGCCATCGACAGAAGAGTGGAGAGGACGAAAATGCTGTTCATAGTGACGAAGAATGCACACTGAAGAACTGATGTTGTGCAGTATTGCAACTTGCATTTTATCAAACTGCAGCAAGCAGGTCACCTCCCACTCCCCCTCCAGACGCAAAGGTCAAGTTTGATTGGTTCAATTCCCACCACTTGCAAGTCCCTGCGCATGGATCACCCTACCCATTACGTCATCCCTGCTCCTTCCAATGCACATTCACTTGTTCAGTGCAGTTCATACACCATGGTTCTCTCACTGTACCAACTGTGTCTTACCAGATACACGACTCAATTTGATAACCTTCGCGACATTCTGTCAGCTATACACGGACAAGTCCCCCGTACTATCCGTTGGGATATAACACGAGAACACAAAGCTACATGTACAACCGTAGTCATAAGATACTTTATGTGGCGAGTGAGGATATTTTGTGAGGATTGTATAGAGATGCAAGGCAATTTTTATTACTATGGAGAGATGGCGAAACAATTTCTATATCTATAATGACGATCAGGTACACACATCCATCTTCGACCCATGCACGAGAGAGAGTGTTTGGAACGATTAACCGGAACTGATAACTAAAAGTCAAAATTGGTGATAAAAGTCTCCTTATTAAGTATTGCATGTTGTATGTGTTTTGAAAACACTTCTACCTATCCTTCAGATTCTAGACTCCCGGTGGATCCCTGGTGAATATTTTTTCTATTCTAAATTTTGACACTCTGTCACTTCATTTTATTTTTTGAAATTTTTTAATTTTTAGGAGATGGCAACTAGTGTGATTTTTCGGGAAGGCCATCACTTTCTGCAGCGGTGGAGGGGGCTGCAAATTAAAAAAAAACCCTTTTCCAATTGATTAGATGATCCAGTTTCCACACCACCCAGAGAGGTAGGATCTCGGTGCTCCCCAGTAGGGCCTAGTCTCACTAGCCGTGAGAACGGCTGTTTATTGTAACTTGCCCCATCCATCGCAAGTTACGGTGGTAGCCACTCCATAACAAAATTGCTACCGTCCCACTATTATTTTTGTAATTTATTTTTTTATACTTTTTTTGGGTCCCTCTGTAAGTAAAGACATCACTTTAACTCAGAGAAGCCTTTCAATGTGACGACAAACTTACAAAGGGGTTTTTGCAGTACCATGATTATGTAATACAAACATCTCACACCCTGGGTTTACGGGTTTTAAGCCTACCATAGAGTGTTCCATCAACTAAACTGTACGAGGGGGGCCCATTGCATACTAGATTGCATCTGCGACTCGAGGTCTTACGGGGAAGTAGCCCAGCCCCAAGCTGCAGGAACCGCCTCAGGTCTTACGCGTTTTATACGGGCTGCCTTAGAGAACAGTCCGGGGCGATTTTTTATTGAATTTGGCCGCCCTCACCTCGACAGTTCATGTCCTGTACTTACGGTGTTTAGCCAGCCATAGGACGCACATTCACACAGAGATTATCTGTATTACATACACGGTTATAATGTTTAATGTAAAACGCTCCACTTACGTTTTGATACAGCATTTAGAGACATAATGTCCAAACTAAAGTTTGGACAGTCTTTTATACTCTTGCTGTGCTGCTCTAAAGGTGCACTTGAAGTTACAATTAGCGTGTATAGGTAATATGCAAGCGTTTGAACAAGTATTTGAACAATCTTTCGGTTATTTCAAATCACGTTATGGATGAAATTCTTTTAAAAAATTGACTTTTTTCCAACCCTTGACTATAAATTTTAGTAAAAGGTTTACAAAGTGTTCGAATTAGATTTTCATCGTATTCTATACTACCCTCTTCCCACTTTATTCCGTGCAAGTGTCGTATCAACCATCTAGCTGACCTTTTTTTGTTTTTCATCAAGTGCACACTTGCAGTAAGGTGACTTGAAAACGATTTGTGTTTGAAAATGTTCGCTTACTATTGCCAATTCTGTTCACTATAAAGACGGTTATTATTGTCAGTAAGGCTTGAAATTCAACTACCGCAGCCATTGACTCTATTAATTTCACAAGTGTAATCTGTTAAAAATGTGCGGAGATGGGACTGTTGAATCCCCCACAGAGATATTGTTTTAGTAAGGTCTTCCTCGTAAAACAACTCTCTCAATTCCAACTGTATAGCGGAAGGTTGGATAGAAACTTGCGCCCAAGTCGCCCGAGTTATGTGACAAAGTGCTACCCGGGCGTGTTGGGAGTAAACTGAGCTTGCTCGCTCGGATTAAGTGTTAAAGTACTTCCCAGGAAAACATGCGGTGTCCCAAAGATCGATAAAACTTTAACAACTTCTTTTTCGTTGATTTCCAAATAAATCTTTTTATTATCTTTGAGGGCTTTGGAAATGTTATTAAAATTTACACAAAACTGATTAAATACATCAAATGACCAGTAAACGTAGTCGTGTCTTCCATTGAACATTACTCCGAGACCGTAGTTTTGGTTTTTAAAAATCCCAACGGTAACTGATTTGGAAAAGTTTTCATTTAGAAAGAAAACACGTTTTAGAAAAATACCGTTTAACATGTCGGATGGGCTCCAAGAGCTTAGGCAGCGTGAGATACTCACCAGACGGCTCCATAATCTCGACTGAATTTGGAAATCTCAAATTCTAAACCGTTTCGAGTGACTAATTAACTTCATGCTTTTTACTAAACGTTAGTCAGTAAAGGTGTACATCAGGTGCGAATCATGAATTATTAAGACAGTAAGCTGTAGTCTTGTCGGGTATGTTATTTTTAAATTAAAATTCGATGCGTACATCAACAGGTCCAGGACTTTGATTGAATCATTCTGCTTGGAGCAGTCGATTACAAAGATCGGACATTTCGATTTAAAAGTATCCAATTCCATGATGGGTGAATTGGAAACACCGTAGTAGGAAGACTGAAATTTCGCGTACATTTCATAGAATAAACTCCAATCACCTCGGATATTGTCGTAAGGATAGTACTGTGAGTTGAGGTATAACTTGATATCCATTAAATCACAAGGGTCAAAACCCGACATGTCCTTTTTTATGTTATTTTTCCTATCAGTTTTGAAACGCCAGTATCACATAGCGGGGGTTTTTTCTAGTCTGCGATGACGTTTTTTACAGTCCAATATGTCCTCTTTTGCTTGTGGGAGCGTGGGATACTCGTGACACTCCCACGATCTATAAGGTGAGATGAATTGGGGTGTCCTTATTAACGAGTTTTAAAAGTTTTTTCTTTGTAACTATCGGGAAACAGTCAAGTGTGGGACAAACCGCCCAGTACTAAGTCGTTAATTCCACACTGTGTGTTTACCGCATCCTCTATAACAACACGTCCGTGTCATTGGCTGAACGCAACAGGTATCAGCTCTTGTTTTACATTTACAATAATTTTTCTGTAATCTTCCATGAAACCAAAGAGCAATTTTAATGGAATGGTAAAAGTAAACTCGGTTGTTGTTTGTGATGTCCCTGGTCCGAACCAACAAGCATTTTTCAATGCATTTGTTTCATTCTGTCTCAGTGACAGTAAATTCTTAATAGTTGATACAACAACCAAGTTTTTAGTACGGTCCACTGTTATACCAGAAATTTCGTATCTAATATCTTCAAACAAGTACGCCATAGCGTTGTTAATCAGAGATACATCTACGACTACAAAGCCTTTTTGGCTGTAATTTTACCAGAAATATGCAGAGAACTTTCAAACGGAGCAGTAATAATGTCCTGTTGACTGACGGCGATACGTATTTCATCATTGTTTTTGAAAGTGGAAGGAGGCGTACGGTTTGTGTGTGTGATACTCACAGCTTGTAATAACATCGCTGTATTTCGACTTTTCCCTCAATTTCCAACAGTTTGTAATTTTATTTTAAATCCTAAGGATCTTAAAAACTTTGTATTGCTCGATGTTAACACCTCGAGTGTTTTGGGGTCTAATGACCTTTTGTGACACAGTTGTTTCCCTAAATACTAATCACATTGCTTCGCTTTAGGTGTAAGCGTAATGAATTTGTTTCGTTTCTAAAGTTTTATCAACTGTCCTTGTTGATCTCTCAGCTCACAAGTAATGTAATTCAAAACTTGCACACTCACAGATAAATAAATCACGTTGTGAGGCGTTTTTCAATTATTTTGTAGCCAGGTGGAACTGACGGATAAAATTCGTGTATTATATGAACTTTCCTGACCGTTCTGATACGAGCCTCTTGCCACGTTTACATGTGACTCGAACGACATTTACTGAGTTAATGTTAACTTCATTCTCAGACATGTGAGTTTTATTGGCTTCGTATACAACTTTATTAAAACCGAGTAAGGTAGCTAGACTGTTTTCTGTTTCAAAGTGAATGGGCTCGCTACAAGTAATTTCTACTTTCAAAGTACTGTTGTATGGTTTTAAACTGAATTTTACACCAGTTTTAATGTTATTGTTAATGTAATTCTCTAAATCGCTAATCTCGTAGGAGCCAGTCGGAATTTTTATTACAGAGTCTCCGTAGTGGAATGTGTCGTTTACATTTTCTTCTACATTCGGTATTGAGTTGTACGATTGTGGAGATCGATCAAACCAATCTTCCCATTCACCTGTCGATAAATCGATCGAAGGAAATATGTCACAACATAACGTTGAACTCTGTCCACTAAGGCAAAACATTATCAACGAAGAACTCTAAACACAAGTGCCCGCAGAAGTACTGAGTCAAAACTCTGTTGTCTTTCGTTATTATACTTTTATATTAACACTGGGACCCAATACTTGATCAATTCCATAGGAGGACGCAAGTTACCAAAACTGTCATAGTACAACACATTATTACCACGCTTTTTATAACAAACCCAATGTGTACCTTCCCCTTGTATACTGTCAAAATTAATAATTGCGCTTTCGTTCAATCTAGATTTATTCGGAAGTGTGTCCCTCATGTAGACAACTCGAAAGTTTGGATTATTTAATTTTTTAGCGTAATTAACGAGTTCGTGATTTGTGAGGGCGTGTTCAGGAACGTAGCTTATTTTGAAGTTTTTTTTTTCTAAGAAGAACATTTCTTCTTGTTTTTAGGTGCTTTTTTAACACCTCTCCCTGTAGTTTTATTCCAGGGTCATAGATACAAACCCTTACCCTTCTTTTGTTTACGTGTTTTTCTCTTATGAGAGCCACCCAACTTTGCTTTCGCCTTCATGGCTGTTGTAACTGCCCAAGCTGCGGCTTTCTCGCCTATAGACGAATCTGTAGCCTTAAACCTTTGCCAAGCTCGTTCGGGCCAAGTCTTTGTCCGCTTGCGCTCT
The DNA here is from genome assembly GCA_035578905.1 of Stictocephala bisonia. Classification (NCBI taxonomy): domain Eukaryota; kingdom Metazoa; phylum Arthropoda; class Insecta; order Hemiptera; family Membracidae; genus Stictocephala; species Stictocephala bisonia. Next base: position 9,848 of record JAQJVL010002605.1, read on the forward strand.
CCGCGCTGTGTCCTGAATACTGGGAGTAGGCTATGTCGTGAGCCTTGCAGGCTTCGTCCAAACCGTTTTATTCCCTTGTCATCCTCTGGCTAATCTTCTTCTTTAATTTGGTCCCAGGTCCACAGTACCTGTAGCCTAGCAGGTGAGCTTCCCAAGGTAGTAGATCTATACCCTTTATTTATGGCTGTTCCAGCTAAACTTCCAATTCCTTCGAGTGCACTAGATACAAGTCCTCTTCCGCAGCGTGAAGTTTTCTTTTTCATCAAAGTAGATGTGTCCTCTTACGAAGGTTAGTTAAAGAATGGAGAAACTTTATCCCTATTCCACATTATATTCCTCCTGATTCCCTCATTGTATGGATGTTAGAGGAAACAGCTTGTGTTACCGAATATTTCTTCCCAGTTTATGTAGTTATCGGCGGTCAATGGTTCTGCCCTCCTCCCTTGTGTGCCCACCATGAATATGGGAAAAGAGTAACTGGCCGAATTTTCTAAGTTGATATCAGGTTTAACACTGTTTCGATAAAGTTTTCCCTTCCAGCGCAATAACCGTCTCTTTAACACCATTCAGACCCTCAGTAAGTGATGTCGAGCAATGTACCTACACCGTTGTTGTATGTTGACCTAACATTTCCAAAATATGCGATTTTGTTTCCGTTAACACTTTTAAGTTTACGGCCTCGTCCATTTCTTTCGCATCTCTAACAGATTTTAATTCCCATATTATGAAAGTCCAAGTTGTCTTTGTGTTTCTTTGGACAGTTTGCCAGTAGATATGACTTGGTTTACAGCATCTTGATTATTATGTGGGTCAGCTACAGAAACTAAACGTCGCTTTTCAAAACTCCAATAACTACTAGTTTTAACAGGAACGGCAGCATCTACGTAACGTTTGGTTGCTGCATGGTCCGGACCTGTAGGGTCCTTTACCCTTGTTATAAGCCTATCTCCTACGTTGACTGTTTTTTTTTGTTGGTACAGTACACATTGTTCACCTATAGTTTTTAAATTCACGGGCATCTCCGAGCTCCTTTGGCGATGCTAAATTTTCTGTTCTTTTGTTACGCGCAGAATAGCTGTTTTGTAAGTTTGGCATTGTGTTAGCCTCAAAGTATGTTTCTCGTAACAACATCGTTGTCTGCTATGGGTAACACCGACGTTAACCATTCGTTTATTATCAATATCATAGTTTCCTTCGGGTGTTAGTTTAAAACCTTCACCCGGTGGTCCTTTGCCAATGACATTACCGTCAGAGGGCAAGACACGTCCAAACTTGTCTACAGACATAATCTAACTGATGAAATCAGACTGTGTCTGTTTATATATACATATAAAAATAACTAAAATACTTTTTTAAGCATGAATCTAAATTTATAGGAAAAGAGTAGTATCGGTCATGTCTATTTTCGTCCCAATGATGTAAGGAATCTCTATATTTGTTTCTTCCATTTAAATAAACTTCCCTATAATGACAATCGTCAAAGTAATTGTCGATCCCCCATTCATCTTCGAATCGCCAATCACACATACATGATGTTTGCGGGACTATAATACCAATGATTTTTTCGTTTTGTTTAATAAAAGACGAAATATGGTCAGATTCTACTATTTCGGGGTTCAAACTTATAAATGCATATAGTTCTGTATGGTTTTGTATGTATTCGTTATACCAAAAGGGGTCCAAAGATAACACTGTATGTAGTTCTGTCCAAAAGGGGTCCAAAGATAACAGTCCATGTAGTTCTGTTTCGTATAGTGGTGGTACTTGTCTTTTTAATCTGTAATATATCCCCGCTGTTGTGTTTGTCTTAGATATTGCCAACTGTAAATCGACTTTCTTTCCGATGTCATTTTCCGATCACTTTGGAAAACGTGAGATAGAATTTTAAAGAATAACTGTGTTTACCCTCCTTTTTTAAAAAAATATGAAACCAACGAGGTTCGTCACTTTCTACTTTGAAATGTACTGTTTGGAAGGTCTCGTCAATATGACCGAGGTATAAGGCTTTACCATACAGTGACGTCACATAGTCACATTGTCCAAGAGTACGGTTGATTGTATAGTTTGCCAAACAAGAAAACTGTTTAAACTTTTTATTACTGTGTGAGTGTAATTTCTCGTAAAGAAACCAAAAATATGAGTCTGTAATGAAACTAACTTGTTCAATTGGTAGGTTAAGTAAAATCTGCATTTTAACCTCAATTGGTAAAGTATCCATTTTTACTAGTCGAATCTCAACCGACTAATGATTTGTAACGGCTATTGCCAGCTCCTAATATAATTTTAGCTTCTTTTAAGTCTTCGATTATGTTTTGAATTTCGTTCCTATGGTTAGCATTTCCGGCCTCTGTTGAAGCTATAATTAGTTTCAATCTATCACATAATTCGTTTGGATTGTCCCAATAGGAAATGTCACGTGATCCAATGTCTTTTAGCCCTCTACCGTACATTTGTTGGGGAAATAATACGGAAATTATATTTTTATATTTTATGGAATTTGTCGGTCGGTTAATGTGATTATGAGGTAAATAACCTTTTTTATGCGCATTCATTTTTATCAGTACATCTTTATAAGCGTCCAAGTCATCTTGTGTGTATAAATTTTCGTCGGGTTGTCTTTTAAATAATAATTCGTAAAGACCTTCGGTTCGTTTGTACTGCACATTGTTCAAATGAATGTTTCCTTCGTTGTCGAATGTAAGCAGTTGATTACCAACCATTAATTTATCACTGTCTATATGTGGCCCGTAAATATTGTCCATTTTATTCCTAACACCAGCCTCGTCTTTCAAAAGTTTTAACACGTATTTTTGTGTAATGGGTGCGTTGAACGTCTCTAAAACGTACTGTGAAGCCTCGTGAAACTTTGCGGGGCTTTGTATCTATTGACTAACTGAGGGTGGGAGGGAAGATGATTCAAACACTTGTGTGTCTTGAATAAACGACGGTCCTTTAGGCGTAGACATGTAGTCTGGCTTAAAATTATCCTGCTCGTCCGCACTGAGGTCCATAGGTTCCTCCTTTGGTTTAGTTTCCATCTCTGTTCTCTTTCTAAGTTCAGTCAAAATTGGTTTGTACTGTTTTTCTAATGTTTGCTCGGTATACATGTTACCCAACTTGAAAGCGCGATACTTGCGGCGAACAGCATCTTGCAACTGTACAATTCTTCTCGTAAGAGATTGATGTTTACTGTTTCGTTGCATGTTTATAAATGATTAAAAATTTTCAAAGTTTGTTCTTTTGTAAAAGAAAGGATATCAAAGTCCAGGACGTGGGTAACCACGTCCATTAATGTAAGCTAAAAGCACCGGACGTATAATTCTTTCAACATCATGAATCCTACGTTTAAAACAGTCTCTATCCTGTTTTAACATTTCCTTGGGAATATAAAACACAGTTACTGTGTCATTAAAATGAACCTTTTTCTTTACCATTAGGGTAGTTCAACTTGTCTAAAGAATAACGCTCGTTTTTTATTTCTTCTCAAATAACGAATTATCTGTTTTAAGGAAACACCTTTACCATCAAAGTCCAGACCCTTGTAATATCGTCTCACTCGAGTGTCAAACCACTTAATGACTTCTCTTCTGTTTAAGTCCTTGAATATATAAGTTCGCTTCCAACCGTGTCGCCATTGTGGAACTTCAGCTACAGTATACTCGTCGTTTTCAATAGTTTTATCCATAAATGATTTTCATCTCTGTATAGGCTTACTGTCAACACCATGTAGGTCTATAAGATAAGAGTTCAATAACCAGAACTCTGTCAGATTAGCACCAGTAAAGTTACGCCACTGTTCGTAGAGTTCATGATTTGTAATTGTATTCAAGCTAATACCGAATTTATTACAATGTTTAGCGAGCGTAGGTAATGCATGATTTAGAAACTCTACAGTATACAGTCCTTTGGCTAGGTTGTTTGCACCAGCAAATGGTTTTTTCCTTGTACCATCTGGTAGGCCAGACGGCTGTGTGGCAAAAGAAACATTATAGCTCACATTCAAATAGCAATTGGACTTAATTAACTGCTCGTAAATCCTCGTGGGGGAGCGGATGGGAATTGTTCTCATCCGTCACGTGCACACATCTGCTAGCATGTGGGAGTTTGCATGAGTAATCTAACAGCTGCATGTACACATGTGCAAAATTTAAGCTTCCATGACGGTCAGCCAGTGGTAGAGCGACATAGTTAAATATATCAGGGAACGGTCTAAATCTTGAAATCATATTTTGAGGTTGTCGAACCGTACAGTTTAACATGTTCTCATGGTAAATAACTAGTTGAAAGTGTACTCCTTGCTCTTCACTTTTTGTTAAAAACCGTATCCACAAGTCACGATTGTACATTCTTTCACTCAGGAATATCATTAATAGTACAACCACGGGTGTTTGTAAAATTGTATGTTTGTTTCTCCAACATCTGTTGTTAAATTTACTCAACTTTCTACTACAATAATTTCCACAAAACCTTTTTTTATCCGCGTAATACTTTGTGCATAAATTTGAACTTATGCGTGTCTTTACCTTACACTCTGGTTTCTTAAACTGGGCAACGTCGTTATAATAGTAGAAGCGCACCATTTTGTAACCTGTCACTAACTGATGTTGTAAATTAAAGTTGACCGTATTTATATTACGAGACTAAAAACTTGTCAAAACCAATTCTGTATCTCCCTTTATCTAATTCACAATCATTACTAATACAAATAAAACTATAATTATCTTTCCAAGCTAAAGCGCACATTTCTTTAAACTTTTCAAAACTCATGTCTGTATTTACATGGTCATTGTACACATGTTTGAGATTTGTTTCGTCCTGTTTGAATAAAATAATCAAGTTTGTATTATCTCTCACTAACTGTTTAGGTATCCTACTGTAGGTTTGTCCTATATAAAAGGAATCAATGTTATTATGTCGACCCATGGTAAAGTAGTTGCGTATATTATCGTGTTTTTCACACGCAATGTCGTCAAAAATCATAATACAATTGTTTTTAGCTTCTTTAGGTGGTAAGACTTTAGTGTTTTCATCAAATACAAAGTATCCAATTTCCTTGGGTAAAACACTTTTTAAAAATTGATACTTGGGTTGGTGTAGAGACTTTGAAAAAATGTAAACATTTTCAAACCTTAATCCGTTTGGATCGAACAACATGTTGAACACAACGTTTGTTTTGCCACAATTACTTGGTCCAGCCACTATACACCTTATAGTGGATGGTAATAATGGACCATGTTTAATGCCACTACCTGTGCGTATAGTGTACATGTCAAAGTTTTCAACTGGAAGTTTAGTCGTCTGTTCAATAACACGCATTGTCACGGAATGATTGTCAATTGAACGTACGAGTCATTTTTATACAAGTTCATTCCTATTTATCCATGTATTGTGTTTACCATCGTACCCTAACCACTTTACAAGTAATTTGTCTCCTTTTTTCCTTATTACTTTTTCTACCAAGTATACATCATCTGTTTTGGATTTCTGTAGCTCTTTTTCATAGAAACTTCCTTTAATAACGTCACCGGTATGGTCTTTAAAGAGGTAGGTTGTAGGAATAGTAGTTTGGACTTTGTACACAGTAAATATCTCGTTAGTCCAGTTGGGTAGGTATCCTTTGTCAAAGACTTTTTTATACTTATTTATCCTCACCTTGTCGCCTACTTTAAAACGGACCTTTTTATCCACTGTATTGTACCTTTGTCTGTTTTTATTAATGTTTTTTCTGACTATGTTTTCATTTCTTTTGGTCACATGACTTGGAGCCATGCCAATAGTTTTGTGTTTTCTTGTGTTGTATTCTTCCAACAAAGAAGGTAGCATCTTGACCCACCGATACTTACCTTGCTCTGTGAACTTTCGCCACATTAATGCTTTGAGACTGCGGTTGAACCGCTCTACGATGGACGCCTTCTTGTCACTGTAGCTCGAGTAATGGTTTATACCATATTTTTTCATCAACTTTGTAAATCCTGCGTTGTAAAATTCTTTACCCACATCAGTTTGTAAGTGTTTCATTTTATTCGACTTTAATATGGGTGTAATGGCTTTAACGATTTCTGAACCAGTCTTATCTTTTAATGGGACAGCAAAGGCGTATTTGCTAAAACAGTTTATTATTGTTAAGATGTACTTGTACCCTTGGCTTTGTTTAGAATAGGGTATCATTCCAACCAAGTCCGCTTGGAACAAGTCTTGTATTCCCTTAACTTCTACAGGTCTGGTAGGGAATCTTTTTCTAACTGGAGCATGTAGCTCTCTTGCTATCTGCTCTCTTACACTCATAATGGAAGAATGGAAGGGTTTAGGTAAAGTTTAACAATTTATTTGGTTTTTTTGGTGTATGGAGCCCCATCCTCGCTCCATACGGTGGCAGTCGACCATAAAAATAATATAAATATAGTTCACTGCCTCCCTGCCAATTCTAAACCCTTTCACACACCCTGGACCTACGGATACTATCCAGCCATAGAGTGTCCTTTCACACACTCATTTAATCTAACGAGCACTCACATTCGCTTTTGGATACGGGTTTTTACACCTCAGAGCCACATTCGCTTTTAGATACGGGTTTTTACACCCCAGAGCCACATTCGCTTTTGGATACGGGTTTTTACACCCCAGAGCCACATTCGTACAGTCAGCTAATCCATCTCATTCAGACCGTAAAAGGGTTTAGTTGTTTCCACATACATCTCTACCAGCAAACTGAATTAAAGGTAGGCCATTAACAAAATACAGTTTGGAGAGTATTTTTTATGCTCATCAAATGGAACATCACCCTCTTCCCAACATCCAATATGTATACCACATGAGAAACAGCGAACTGCATCGCTATAATTTAAATAATAAAAGCCGGATTTTGCCATTACATGTGGGTTGAGGAATGGGACTGGCCAATTTAGAAAAGTGTCCAGCCGCACGTTTTCAAAGTGATACTGTGGTGGACCGTCTTTTTCACAAAAGTAAATTTGTATCAAGTTCTGTTGGATTGATTTTGGAAGGACTAATTGTTTAATTTCAAAAAAGTTATTAAAGTTTTTACATAGTTCCACTGCAGCGAGAGAAGCAAGTGAACCGATTGGCGCCATTAGTGCAAGTGACGCAATAAGAACAGGATGTGGGAAAGGAAGGAGTGGTGGGGGAAGGGAGTTGTGGACAGTCATGGAGAGGATGGAGTAGGGCTAAAACGACTTACGTCAAGATGAGTTTGCTTTTATATTTATTTTGTAAGGTACGTTTTAATTTTAGTTTTGGTTTTTTAGTTGTGTAATCATGGTCGTGTTCTAAAGCTCGTTTTTTGTTAATTAAATGGTGTCCGTAGGCCAAAGTATCAATACCGTTTTCCAAAATGTAGCGTTTGTCGTCAAAGGGGGAAAGTGATAATTTTGAAATGTGTTGTGTGTAAATGTTATGTTTTTCACTACGGATGTTTAGAGCGGATGTTGTTTTTGTCAAATGATTTAAAAGACAGTCTTTGTACATTTCGTGTTTCAATTGTTTTTTTATCGCGACTCGGGGGACGCCTTTGGCTACCTTCTTTTCCTCTAGATTAGAATTTAGAACGGAGTAGCATTTCGCTCTCAAGCCAATTATTTCCCTAGCCGGATTTGAGTTTAGTTCATCTTTAAATTTTCCTAACGCTTTTTTGTTTACATTACAATAACATGGGTGGCTAGGTGGATAGTCAGACGTATCGAAAAGGTGTAATTCATTTTTCATATCTGCGTAAACTTCAGGAGTATATACGTTGTAGAATAGTGAGTCTGTGTCAGTCATACAAAGTTTTATGTTTTTCCCATACTTTGTAATTGCCCAGTTGTAGTGAAAGTTGTACATTATTAATTTTGAAATTTCCAATACTAAAAAATCCAACATAAATGGGTCTGTTTAAAAAGATCGTTTGTTTTTTCAAAGCCAATCCCGCGATATCTTTATTGTAAGCAAAGAAAGTCTTGAGTCTAGGACTAGCTGACCATTTAACCAATTGTTTCTCATTATTTACAAGTTTAAAGTCTATCCTAGATCTTACATTTTCCAATGATTTCCCGTACGTAGCGTTATTCATTAATTTGAAAAAATCTTTTTCAAAGTTATTTTTAGACTGTTTTCTTTTTTCGGTATTGAAGTTAATAAATGGGGCTAACCAGGCAGACTGTTTAAAACTTAGAGCTCTGTGGATTTTAGTCTGTACAAGTCCAAGTTCGATGTAAAGTTTCACAGTGTGGTAGTGTACATCGTACTTGGTTTTGTCAGAGAGAGTAGTCAGTAGTTTTTCAGTCTTGGCGGGTTTATAGTCGAATTCGTCTAGCAAGTCCCTACAGTATGTCGATAGCATGTCATATGTCACCACTTTTCGTTCGGGGGCCAGTGGAAAGTCAGAATGTAAGTCGTGTAAATGGTCTGGGTAGTGTAAGTCAACCTCTAAAATGTAACCTATGTCAGAGTCGTCAGGTACTTTTGTAATGTCAATGTCCTGTGGGTCGATCCATTTGAAATCGGACTCTGGGAGTCTATCAGACAAATTGGTTCCGTAAAAATTGTTACAGTCAAGATAAAGGAGATAGTTGGTTGGTTTTGTGTTGACAAAGTGTGGTAAGTAAGGATTGTTGGCCTGAGCGTACCGGTTAGGTATCATGGAGACACCGCCCCGGATCCCAGACTCAACAAACAGGTGCTGGTCAATGTCAGTAAGTAGTTCAAGTTTTACGTCTGTCATTTTTAGCATGGAATTCCATGCTAGTCCGGGGGCAGAGTAGACGTTACACGGGTCAATACCGTAGTAAGTCATACTTGTCGTCCTAAAATTTTCAAACACGTCGGCAAGTAATAACACGTCTGTGAGTAAGTACAGGTCATGGTACTCTTTCATAGAAGTCATGTCAAAGGTTGTCCATACAGTTTGGGCGTGTGTGTAGTCGTCATCAGTGATAGGTGTTTTGGTTAAGTCGTTGTAGAACGCCTCCTTGGGAGGCAGTTGGGTCTCGTTAAATTTTGATTTGTCTGTCATTTAAGTGTAGGGAAAGACGCCTTTGCGTAGAAGTAAGTCTGTGTTGGTCATACACTGTCCTAAAATTTTGAATTTGGAAGCCCCGTCAGTAACTAAGTTGGACACGAGTGTGTCCAAAGAAGCGTTAAGGAATTGGAGTGAGTCAAAAAATCGTAAAGATTCAAGGGTGACTGAAATGTACCGCTCACTGGTTGTAGCGATACATGACAGTTTTTCTTTTTTGAATTTACCTAACCCTTGGATCAAGTGGTGGCAGTCATAACCTCTGAGGTTATGGAAAAAGACTGGAATGTGATTGGGAACTTTATAGTTTAAGTTACATGAATTGTGGGCGGGTCCCAAGAACTGTCCCGTTAAGTGGTTATGGTTGGCCACTTTGTCTCCGTCTAAAGGTTTTTGACAAAGGTGACAGGTGGTAGCGTTTTGGAAAATAATTTTGTCTTGCGGAGACATTTTAATAGGAATGTTTTTATGAATAATTGGTAAGAGCTCTTTAGACTCCTCAATCAAACAATTTAGAAAAGTATCAACAACATCGGGGCCGCTATAGACTTTAGGTTGTTTCATTGGTTTGCCATTACTGTCAATGATTACATAACAAAAACCAGAGGGGACGTGATGGGCAGTGTTTGTGGTATGTGAAGTAGTAGGGTTATTCAGTGCTGTGTCGATTGGAACAACGAAGAACTCGAAGTCACAGTAAATGGTGAAGGGGACTTTGTGTGTAAGTGTATAGTTTGTGAAGGACATGTATTTTTCGTCATCAGTAGGAAGTCTGGTCTTTTGTGCACCGTGTGGTGAACACAAAGGTAAGTGGTTAGTAAGTAAGTCTTTAGTCCAAAATCTGTGTAGGCAGTAGTCACAGTAGAACATAGCTGAACGATGTTTAGTCAAGTGAGCTAAAATTCGGGACAAGTCAGTAATCAGACAGTAGTGGGAGGTAGTGTCAGTAGTCAGTAGTAACAAGTTGATGTGGTGAGCTCTAAATTTTTCTTTGGTTATTCTTAGGGGGTAAATTTCATCGTTTTCAAATCCAAAGACATTTACAGATAAAGCAGAGTTCAATTTTTCAAATTTATCTAAATCGGTAATTTTGACAGGATAGCTAATCCCAGACATATTTAATTTATTTTCAAGTTTTTTGTAGTAGCTTATTCGTCTATTTCGGTCAGGGAACAATTGGGCAAGTACAGAGTACAGGAAACATTTTTGATCGTAATTTCTAATATTTACAATTCCCTGTTTGGAATGGTTAATTTTTTTCGGGTTGGGTATGTAAGAAGAAGAGTACAAAGGTTGAAATTTAATAATGAACAGATCTAGGCGTAAAACGTTTTAAAGTACCCACCCACTACCCTGGCTAACCCACTTAGCCACGCTTTCTAAAATTTTGCCAATAGCTTCAGAGTATTGAGTATCTAGAGAATCGGAAGGTAGCAAAGGACGGGTTTTACCGTGAAAGAAAGGTGAAGTGGAAATTTCCTCGTTGTTTATTGTTTTGGTGAATTTAATTTGGACTGCAATGTACTATTTAACTCCCCCGAGCCTGTTAAGATGTTTATTTATTTCAGACATAATTTTATTTTTATGTTCAGTAAGTACGTTAAGGAGATCGGAACCGGAAGTGTCGAATCGACGGGATATGGTGACCAGGTTATCGTTAATGGCAAAGGATTCCATGGTTAGGATGTGATTGAATTTACTTTAAATTGATTAAAAAATAATTATTAAATTAAAGTAAAACAAAGGGTACAAAATACCGTACAGAGAACGGTGCTCAAAATATAAATTACAAGATAATTGTATTTAATATCGAGTAGGAGCAAAGTGAAGACACGTCTAATCAGTGCGAGCGCAAGAGTAGAAGTGAGAAAGATTACTTGTGGTAGGTAGGGAGGGAGGGAGTAGAGCGCGGCGCACAGCTGTTGGTAGTTCCCACGCATGCCCGTCAAGGGCAACCTTGAGTGTCACGACAGGAAAACCAGCCTGGCGTCTGGAGTCCTATACCCGAGTTTCGCAGCCGCTGTATGAGTGGTTACGTAACGCGCTTGTCCACCAAGCACAAGTCTCCGCACATGCGCTTCATAGAGTATATGAAATATTAAATTTGTTATAGTGTATATATGATTAGAGTAACAACGCGCATGCGCGGTCGGCCAGCAGACGACGCGTTAGCCATTTACTATAGTGTACTTTATATAGTATAAAGGCCACCATCTTGGATGAGGGTATTTGGAGGGAATTTTAGGAAGGGAAAGACGTCATATTAGACAAAAAAGTTCATTTTATATAGTATAACATGAAAAAGTTAGGTTAAGTGTCTATGTTATATAGTATGATGTGGGAATTTGGAGGGAAATTTAGGAATTTGAGAGAAATTTTGGGAGGGAAAATTCCCACGGGGGTTGGTACCACTGCGCCGCCATCTTGAAAAAGTCACGTGACCGCTCTCGACCAATAAGAGGCCAGAAAAGTGAGCCTCAAACCCCAGTATTTGTCTACTGTCAATGGCACTATACTATGTACATTTGTGGTTAGAAGGGTCAATTTCACTGTACTATGTCCATGGGTGGGTGGGAGAGTCAATGATACTATACTATATTTGTGGGTGGTTGGAGGAATTGTATTACACTATACAAAGTACAGTGCCATGTATAAAATGGTACTGTACTTTGTACTTTTGTGGGTTGAAGGGTCAATGGCCCTGTACTATGTACGTGTGTGTGTTGAAGGATCAATGGCACTATACTAAGTATGTTTGTGGGTGGAAAGGTCAATTGCATTGTTCTATGTACGTTTGTGGATGAAAGGGTCAATGGCACTGTAATATGTACGTTTGTGGGTAGAAGGGTCAATGGCACTGTAATATGTACATTTGTGGTTGGAGGGGTCAATGGCATTGTACTATGTATATTTTTGGATGGAAGGGTCAATGGCACTGTACTATGTACGTGTGTGGTTTGAAGAGTCAATGGCACTGAAAAATGTATGTGTTTTTTTTGAAGAGTCAATGGCACTGTACTATGTACGTGTGTGGTTAGAAGGGTCAATGGCACTGTACTATGTACATTTGTGATTGGAAGGGTCAATGGCAATGTACTAAGTACGTGTGTGGCTGGAAGGGTGAATGGCGCTGTACTGTGTATGTTTGTGGTTGGAAGGGTCAATGGCACTGTACTATGTACGTTTGTGGTTGGAAGGATCAATGGCACTGTACTATGTACGTTTGTGGTTTGAAGGGTCAATGGAACTGTACTATATACGTTTGTGGTTTTAAGTATCAATGGCACTGAACTATGTACGTTTGTGGTTTAAAGGATCAATGGTACTGTACTATGTACGTGTGTGGTTGGAGGGCTGAATGGCGGTGTAAGTAGTAGGGTTATGGGGGTTGACAAACGTCCGATGGCGAGTTTTCGTCCAAGGGCGAGTCGAGGGTGGGGGGTTTTAATTGATTTTTAATTGACCTTAATGAGTTTTTAATTGACCTTAATGAGTTTTTAATTGACCTTAATGAATTTTTAATTGACCTTAATGAGTTTTTAATTGGTGCTAATGGGACTGGGTGGGGGAAGTCACGTGACCACCCCGAGCTCTGATTGATGACGTCATCAAATATGGCGGCTCCCGCCAAATTTCCCTCAAATTCCCAAATTTCCCTCCGAATTCCCACATCATACTATATAAAATACACTCTTAACCTAACTTTTACCACGTTATACTATATAAAATACACTATTAGCCTTGTTATACTATATAAAATACGATTATTTCAAGATGGCGACGTCATCCAAGATGGCGGCTCCCGCCAAAACAGCTACAGGTCTACAGCATGCACAAACATATTACGTAGATACTCACCCTGTATGGTCGGTAGAATGTCAGTGCAAAAGCCTCTGAAGGAACGTCAACCTCCTCTACCATCTCAGAGGTCACACTTTTTGATTTTTTTAAGGGTAAACAAAGAGGCTCCCACAGGTCTAGACCATATACCCCTGTGGTACGGAGAAACAAACCCTTGTAATGAGCCCCATCCATCGCTCATTACGTTGGTAGCCACACTGCCACCTTACCATAGAGATTTACGTAAAGCATGCAAAGATACTCACCTTGTATGGTCGGTAGAATGTCAGTGCAAAAGCCTCTGAAGGAACGTCAACCTCCTCTACCATCTCAGAGGTCACTCTTTTGATTTTTTTTAAGGGTAAACAAAGAGGCTCCCACAGGAATGCACAGAGTGCAATGACCATATACCCCTGTGGTATGGAGAAACAAACCCTTGTAATGAGCCCCATCCATCGCTCATTACGTTGGTAGCCACACTGCCACCTTACCATAGAGATTTACGTAAAGCATGCAAAGATACTCACCTTGTATGGTCGGTAGAATGTCAGTGCAAAAGCCTCTGAAGGAACGTCAACCTCTTCTACCATCTCAGAGGTCACTCTTTTGATTGTTTTAAAGGGTAAACAAAGAGGCTCCCACAGGAATGCACGGAGTGCAATGACCATATACCCCTGTGGTACGGAGAAACAAACCCTTGTAATGAGCCCCATCCATCGCTCATTACGTTGGTAGCCACACTGCCACCTTACCATAGAGATTTACTCTAGATGTTTATAGTAAACCTCGTAGACCATGTAACTTGCGAACAAAATACATGGTACGAAGATCAATGGGATGCAGCGTCCTTTCCTGTTTTCTTCTAATGTCTTGCAGTATCTGCAGTCGTGTCCTTGATCTTCCAGCTTCTTGAAACACCTACACATCTTGCAGCAATGCCCCATCTTTCTGAAACAATAACAGCACACATAAGAAAAAGAAAACCTCAAACAAAAGAACTCGTTACTTTTCCCTCAAGTTAACGTACATACCTGGAAAACATGTACAGCAGACGTGGATCCAACTTCTTTGATCAGTACCAAGTTGTCCGGTATTGATTCTCCCTCATGCAAAGTGTCGACGTATCTTCTAGGTAGAAACACCTTGATGTCCTCCTCCAAATGTGGATCAAACAGTATCGCAACGAGAGTATCACCGTATTTCGTACTTATGCGTGTAATACTTTTGACTGGATACTGGATGTTGGATGACAAATCTCCAACCTTGACAGTAATGTAGTTCATCGGAGTAGCAGCGTTGAAACGTTCGACAAAAGACGCCATGATAGACTGAGAAGAAAGCCGAAATACAAGTCCTTTTATACTCACCGTTGACCTTGAGAGCCAGTCGTAGCGCCTGTCCTTGCATTCCCAGACAGGGCGTGGTCATTGCACGCAGGTGGCCTCGCATTGCGATGCACAGAGTGCAATGACAGAACATGCCTGTCCAGACAAGTCTGTGACCTTGACCCAAGTTTCCACACCACCCAAGGGGTATAGGGATTGCACTCTGTGCAATGGCGCGTTTTTTATTATAGTGGGTGTCCCCAGTAGGCATAATCCCACTTACTTTAATGTAACTTGCCCCAACCATCGCAAGCTACGGTGATAGCCACTCCATAACAAAATTGCTACCTCCCAGTCACAAGATTACTCATATACAATGATGTTTTGAGTGCTCTAAACAATATTCTCGACGAAATCAGGTCCCAATTGGGTAAAATGAGAAGCCTGAAATGGTACATTGCTGTCCGTGTAACCATTTTCGACCCAAGTCTTCACACCACCCAATGGGTATAGGGTCATTGGCGCGTTTTTTATTATAGTGGGTGTCCCCAGTAGGCATAATCCCACTTTCCGTATTGTAACTTGCCCCAACCATCGCAAGCTACGGTGATAGCCACTCCATAACAAAATTGCTATCTCCCAGTATTATTTTTGTGTTTTTTATTTTATACTTTTTTTTGGAACCCCCTATAAGTCTAGCCGCCACTTTACTTGGAGAAGCCTTTCAATGTGACGCACAAACTTACAAAGGGCTTTTATTTTTTATTATTTTTTTCTTGTTACTAAAACATCCCTAACTCACACCCTGGACTTATAGAGTTTAAGCCAACCATAGAGTGTTACACACATCCAGATACACGTACCGTACGAGGGCCCATTGCATACTAGATGCATCTGCGACTCAAGGTCTTACGGGGATTAGCCCAGCCCCAAGCTGCAGGACTGCCTCAGGACTTATGCGTTTTACGGCTGCCTTAGAGAACAGTCGGGCTTTTTTATTGAATTTGGGCCGCCCTCACCTCGACGTTACGGTGATTGCACCCTGTGCAAATACGCACTCTGTGCAAATACGCACACACACACACACACACACACACACACACACACACACACACACACACACACACACACACACACACACACACACACACACAGAGCTAGGGATACGATAGTAACAATTTTTATCAAAGTTTTCCACAGTAAAACTATACACATTTAAAAGCACGCGACTTATTGTAGTAAAACTGAGCACTTACTAAGGCGCACTTGCCATCACTAGCATGTTGCGGTAAACAACAAGGTAAAAACGTATACATGTCAGGAACTGTCCAAGACTCGTCGAGTTCCTGAACATTCCCGTGAAATTTGGAAAGAAATAACTTTTTCTCCGACCCTTTGGTATAGACTATATCAAAAGGTTTTAGTAAACTACGAACTAGTTTGAAGCTAAAAGGTACACATCCCTCCTCCCAAAGTATTTTGTGAAACTTACGCTCACACCAATTGTTAGCTTTCCGAGCAGCACTATTCAACTTACTTTTAGGATAAGGAGACTTGAAAACTATATTTACATTTACAAAAGGACCCACAATGACAAATTCTTTAACGATAAATCTATTGCGATTGTTTTTGAACCCATGAAACTCCACCACAGCCGGTGTCGACATGGTTATGATCAACCTACTGTGGGCTTTGTCTTCTTATACCAAACAATCTCGTCATGCAAACGGTCAGCGTCCCAACCGTTTACTTGCTGTGGTGGGGGAACATAGACCGAATCACTACCATAGACCAAAAATTTCACCAGAACTTAATATTGTCATGTTTGCTGATGATTGCTCCAATTGTGTTTCCAAAGAATCTCAAACCTCTGTTGTATCTACCACTAATAATCTTCTTGACGCCCTTCATAAATGGTTTTCTGCAAACAAACTCAAATTAAACATCAGCAAAACTAATTTCATCCAATTTCATCTGGGTAGCTCCAAAAAGACACATTACCAAGGACAAATCAGATTGGGCTGTGAAGAAGCAAAACAGAAATCATCTGTCAAATTCCTTGGTGTTCATATTGATGAGAGGCTAAATTGGAACATCCATGTTGATCAGGTTTGTAAGAGACTACGCAACATGTGCTACGCTCTCAGCCACTTAGCTAAGGTGTGCAGCCCTGAGATTTTAAGGACTGTATATTTCTCTCATGCTGAATCGATTATGCGTTACGGGATTATTTTCTGGGGTCCATCAAGTTTATCAAATTTCACAAGAGTGTTTGCCCTTCAAAAATGGTGTGTGAGAGCCATAGCAGGGCGAGCAAGACTGAACTCTTGCAAGCCACTTTTTTGTGAACTCCGAATTCTATCTTTGGCTGGCCTGATTGGTTATGAGGCATGTATTTTTGTCAAGAAACACCCAAATATTTTTGTTGAAAATGGTACATTTCATCAATATCCCACTCGGACTAGAGAGATGTTGACAGTATTGAAGCACAACACAACTTTGTTTGAAAAAGGGCCTTACTATGTTTGCACTACTGTATACAACAAACTGCCATTGAATATTAGAGATGAGAGATCATTCTCAGTTTTTAAATCTAAAGTTAAACATTATTTCTTGGACAAGTGTTATTATAAATTTAGTGATTTATTGTAACACTATTTTAATTTTAATTTAGTTTTAATTTAATTTAGTATTATACATATTTTTAGAATAGACGTGTTTGTACAAATATAAAATGTTTCAAACGAATAAAGATGAATAATGAATAAACTACGCATAACCCGATCAATGTGTTCAATCAGGTAAGGCTCGACACAGGTCAACTGTTCAATGTACCGTGAAATGCAAGGCAATAAGCTGACAAAGGTCAACCATTCGTCTTTAGTGAAAAGTATAGCGGTTTCATTATCTTTGTCGAAAAGTTCTACATAAGGTTTGTTGAAAATGTTACGGATAGTGTATTTAATGTCCACTTCAGTGAATCTCTTTTGTTGATCCTTATGACACAGAGCATAGGTAATTGAAGGTTCCATTTCTTTCAACTTTGAAAACTGTGCGTTGTTTAGTAAAACGTACTTACGCATGCCTTGCTTGTGAAACAAAATGCCCACTTGAAAGAGAAATTCATTAAAGAGGCCGACAGTGACAAATTTAGTAAAATCCGAGTTGAGATTGTACATTACCTTGAGAAAAGCTGTCAGATCCTGTTTGTCCGGTACCGGCACCAGAGTAGGTACACCTTCCTTGTCAACCAGTGGAAATTCTACTATAGAGACATCAGTGTCTGGAACAGCGGAGGATGATGATGCCATGGCGGTGGTGGAGCAGCGACTGAGACCGAGTGGGTGCTGAGCTTCCTTTTATAGGGCTCGAACGACACTAGAGAACTCTGTTGACAGTTCCAGTAAGTGGACTGTACTCGACTAGGGCGTCGTGAATAATCAAACAGTAGGCAGTTGTACCTTTTGGAAAAGCGGTGGAAGATTCAAATTCAAGGCGGACGTCTACAGGTCCTGATTTGAGGTTCTCAGACTGTTTGGAACAGTCGATTACAAAAACGGGAAGGAATAAAAAGCTGTACGATTCATAATGGGACTGGGTGAACTCGACCCGTAGTAGGAAGATTGAAACCTTGCGTACATTTCATACAACAGAGCGTCATCACCACGTATGTTATCATACGGGTAGTACTGAGAGTTTAGAAAGAGCTTTACATCCGACAGTGAACACTTGTCAAAGATACTAGCGTCCTTGGTTAAATCATTTTTCCTACTCGTTTGAAAGGCTAATATGACGTAACGCGGCTTTTCCAGTTGTGAAGAAGTCTTGATGGTCCAAGATTGTCTCGTACTTGTGGGAAGTTCAGGAAACTCGTGCACCTCCCACGACCTGAAAGGCATTTCCAATACACGATCCTGTTCCAGCACCCGTAGTAATGACAACTTCATATCATCAGACACTTTAACGTAGGGAACCCGCCAGTAAATCTTATCAATCGTAAACTTGAAATCAGTGGCCGCAACCTCCTTGTACAAGGCATTCTTAACATTCGAAGACAAGAGCAAAATCAATTCCTGTCTTTGGTTGACAATGATTCTTTTGTAGTCCTCAAAGAACCCCATTAACAATTTCAAAGGAATACAAAAAGAAAACTCCTTCACCGTATTCTATGATCCTTTTCCAACCCAACTAGCGTTCATCAATCGCTTCTCATCGTCTGGAGTTAGGGTTACTAAATTCTTAATAGTGGATGTTATACCAACATTTTTAGATCGATCGACAATTACACCGCCAATTTCATATCTAATCTCGTTAATCAGAAACGCCATGGCATTGTTGACTAGATGTAAACTATCATACTGTGTCTGACCATCAGATTTTGTCAATCTACCAGTCACGTGTAAGTAACTCTCACAAGGGTATGTAAACCCATCCTGCTGTTGAATAGAAATACGCACCTCATCGTCCGGATTAAAAGTTGTCAATGTAAAAGGTGCATGAGTACGGTACTCGTACTCTGTTACACTTTCATCAAATTGCGCTTTACTACTTACGGACAACATATTGAAGACCGAGAGACTGTAAAAACTCCTTGTTCTTTGATGTTAACCGTTTCACACGTAACAGGCGACTGATTGATTTTGTCCTGTGTCCATCCAATTTATTGAAAATCAGACCCATCCTTACGTTTCAAGTGAAGTCTAACGTTGACCACTTCGTCCCCCAGATTTATCAAACGATTGTCTTGATCGGAGAGTCTAACTGTTATGTTTTCCAACCTCTTGACACTTACTGGCAAGTAAATGACGTTACGGGGCGTTTCAACAATTTTAAACCCAGGAGGTACGGCAGGGCAAAACTCGTGAATGACGTGTCCTTCTGTACCGTTTTGATAAGAACCTCTAACCACGTTACATTCGACTCGTATGACATTCACTTTAATAATGGCAACTGGAGTGTCTGACACGTGCCATTTATTTGGTTCAAGAATCGATCTTGAATAGCCCAACAGTGAACCTATGCTGTCTTCCTGAGAGAAATCAATCACCTTTTCACCGTAAATTTCCACTTTAAACGTATTGTTGTTGCCTCTAATCTTTAAATTCGGATCGTTGATTTTGTGTTCGATAAGTTGTGTAATGTCGTCAATTTCATAAGAACCAGTCGGTATGTCGACAATTTTATCACCGTAATGGAACAAATTATTGACTCCCTTCTCAACGTTTGGTATAGAGTTGTATGTTGTAAAGTCTACCAATCCAATTTCCCAATCGCCTTCAGAAAGGTCTATTGCAGGAAAAATATTACAGCCAAACACTGAACTATTTCCACTCACACAAAACATAATGCTGCTCACTCTCTAAAAGTCAGACACATACTAAAGTTGATTCATCAAAAACTAAACATAAATGACCGCAAATGTTGGAGCCAAAAGTCTGACGTGGAGTGTAGTTGTACAACACTTTACATCCTTGAAAATACTCTAAAAGGTCAGGTGGTGGTTGTAGGTTTCCAAAACTATCGAAATACGTCACTACGTTGTCCACTTTTTTATAACACACCCAGTGAGTACCCCTCCCACTGTTTGAATCTAAATTAACAATGGCATTTTCCTTCTTCCAAATATTCTGTGGTAAGGCGTTTCTCATAAAAACACCTCGAAAATGTGGTATTCTAAATTTACGTGCATATCTGTCCAGGTCAAAATTTGTAAGAGCCCGATCCGGCAAGTGTTTTAACGCAAACTTTTTTTTTTCTTATGTACGACTTTAGGTGATCCATTTCCCTGCTTGTACGGCTTTAAGTAGTATCCCTCCCCCTTTTTGTAAGGCTTTAAATAGTAACCTTTACCTCGCCGCTTTGCGATCTTTTTCTTTTTACATACGCGTCGTCTCTTCATTGTACCTCCCAGCTTTTTCTTGGCATTCATAGCTGTTGTCACGGACCAAGCTGCGGCTCGTTCTGCTAACGAAGCGTCTGATGATTTAACCCTATTCCAAGCCTTATCGGCCAGCTGTTGATCCGGCAGTCTACGGTGTTGATTGTCACTATATTTGGAATATATAATGTCGTGCTCCTTACAGGCCTCGTCCAACTTGTTATTTCCCCGATCACCACGAGCTAACCTCTCCTTTAATTTGGTACCTGGACCACAGTACCTGTAACCTCCTGGCAGATGAAGTTCAACTGGTAGTAGAACGATCCCTTTGTTGAGAGCTGAACTGGCAAAACTACCGACTGTCTCTAGTAGTCCGCACCCTTTGACTGTTGAATGACGACTGATTTTTTTCTTGTTAACTCTCGGCATTATAAAGATTAAATGACTGTCTCTATTCAAATTCAAGGGTTTTTATTCGTGTGATCTAACTCTAGTAGCTTCGTTTAAGAAATACGGTCGTACAATATGTTTGTCGGTCCACTCCTCTTTAGACAAACTGTGGATCTGATCTTGAGGTGGTAATATACGATAGTATATATCGTAAAGTAATGCGCTCATTGCTCGTACAAGATAATTTATAGTTACAGCGTCTTGCATCGTGACTGGATCACCCACAGAGGAAAGCTTTTTATCTCCGAAACCCCACTCATTAGCGGTCTGTTTAGGAATCCACTTTTCCCGTACCATGTTAAGAGATCCTGACAGGTAGTTTTGAGTCACTGCATCTTGAGGTTCAACAGGATCTTTGACTGACGTTAATCGCATATTGTCAAACCCCCACCCGCTTTTAACCCTTTTCGGGATATTAGCCGTCAGGTATTTCTTTGTAACTACGTCTACATCATCTATTGGGTCGGCCACCTCAACCAACCGTTTTTTCCCAAAGTGCCAAAAGGTGCCGTATCTAGGTGGAACAAGAGAGTCTGCGTACAATTTAGTTGCAGCATCTTTTGCTTCAATAGGATTCTGAACATTTGCTATATACCTGTTTTTAGCATTAATGTATTTATCCTCGAATAATACACAATGTTCACCTACAATCTTTAGACTGACTGCATCATTTTCACCTATTGCATCGCCTATATTTGCTAAAACTCTATTTTGCATATCATAGTTTCCTTCAGGAGTCAATTTAAGTCCTTCACCTCGTGCTCCTTTAGGCATAGCAGCAGCAGCACCTTTTTGAACTAACTGACGTCCGAACTTGTCGATAGACATTACGATAATGGTTACAAAATAAAGTTATCAAAGTCTTTTATAATATCCGCCTCCTTGAGCTCCTCCAGAATGGCGATAATCTCATTATTGTGACCACTGTTACCTGCTTCTTTAGATGCTAACAACAGACGCAAACGATCAACCAATTCATTAGGGTCATCCCAGTACCGGTAGTCGACTTTGGATTTCTCAACTTCCATTAGCAAACCCTCTCCCAACTTTGTTCTCTTGATAAATGGTGATAGTGGTTGACTTGGTCTTTTTCTAGACGCTGGAGAAGCATGTAGTAAGGGTAGTTTCTTCTTATTTTTTGGTGGAAACATATTTGATATAATATTCGTGTACTTGTAGCCTCTGTTGGATTTTATTCCTCTGCCATCTTCACGCTTGTGAACACCAGTTGCCTCCAACATTTGCTTGTACACTTTTAAATCATTGTCGTTGAACGATCCACTCTGCGGATGTTTCTTGAAAATCAACTCAAACAGTCCAGGTGTTCCCTTGTATTCAACTCCATTTATAATTATATCGTTATCGGAAAAGCTTACCGGATACGATCCCATTTTCCACTCGTTGCCATCATAGTGAATGCCGTAAGTGAAATCAGCTTCTTCCTTATCGTCCGTTTGAATAAACTGAAGGTAGGTGCTTAACATGTCTCCAATGTTGTTTGCACGAATAAATGCGTCAAACTCTGACGCTAAAGACGGTCTTCCAGATGCCTGCTCAGGCTCAAAAACCTCCTCCTCCCGCTCCTCCTCCACTTCCTCTTCATTCTCCTCTTTGGGCTCTTGCTTGATCTCTTTGGTAGCAACGACCTTCTTTGTCAACTGTTTTATTGGGTCAATCAACGGTTTGTACTGTACTTCCAACGAACGTTGTGTTTGAATTGAACTGCTTTTAATATCGCGCAACTTTTGCCTTATACTATCCTGCAACATCTTTATTTCTCGTATAAGATGTTCATCCTTGAACGTCATCTTGTCGAATAACTAATTTCGAACATCACTTCCTTATTTATTGAGTTTTCACAGTCCCTCCCCGCTGCATGCTTCAAGGAAGCTTTTACGGTAAGTGAATGCGACTCTGACGCTAAAGCCGCACTCTTGTGCTCCCATCCATATTCTTACGAAATCCCCTCAGGTTATTTTTCTGTTTTCATGTTTTCCTGTTTTCCTGTTTTCCTGTTTTCCTGTTTTCCTGTTTTTCTGTTTTTCTGTTTTTCTGTTTTTCTGTTTTCCTGTTTTCCTGTTTTCCTGTTTTTCTGTTTTTCCGTTTTTCTGTTTTCCTGTTTCCCTGTTTTTCTGTTTTTCTGTTTTCATGTTTTCATGTTTTCCCGTTTTCCTGTTTTTCTGTCTTCAAGTCTTTCTGTTTCGCAATATGCAGCAAAAGAAGTGGGCCCAAAACTGTTGCTTCCAACGTATCTATTCGCCTTTTAAAACGTAGCCTGTCTAACGTCATTTTTTGCACAATCAATGATTTACGATCCTCATTTATCGGTAGGTGGTACTCTCTAGTCACAAGAGGCTGACTAAAACTAACCTTCAGCATCATGTTGTAAAACTTTGACAAACTCGTCGAGTCCGACGCGGTATCTACCATCGTTGATGTTACGTTCTTTGTCCACTACAACGAACTTGTTCTTACCACTGTTCCATGCGGTGGCACACAACTCTTTGAATCCCCCATAAGACATGTCCGTATTTATATGATCATCGTATATGTGTCTTAGATTTCTGTCATCTTGCTTAAACACAATAATAAAGTTTGCATTGTCTCTAATCAGCTGTTTGGGTATTCTACTGTATGTTTGACACAGGTAAAAAGTATCAACATTCTGGTGTCGTCCCATTGTAAAGTAGTTTCTGATGTTGTCTTGCTTTTCACATGCGACATCATCAAACACCATCACAGAGTGTTCCATCACCTCGTTTGGATGAATCACCTCACCGTTGTCTGTGAAAGGGAAATATCCTATACCGGGTATAGTCAGTAGTACCTTCTCTAGCAACTTATACTTTGGCTGATGGAGTGATTTTGAAAACACGTAGACATTTTCAAACTTTATTCCATTTGCATTAAACAACAAGTTTAACATTACATTAGTCTTGCCGGAATTTGAAGGTCCGCACATGATACATCGAACATGGTTTGGCAGCAGATCACTGTGTTTACTCCTTTCCTTCATATCTCCTCCACAGTATGTGTCATAGTTTACGATAGGCAATTTGGGTGTTTTCATCTTAATGTCTAAGCTCAAACTGAGTAATTCACACAAGTTCACTTTTATTTATCCACGAATTGTGAGTACCATCAAAGCCGAGCCACTTAACCAGCACTTTGTTACCCTTTCTCCTCAACACCTTTTCCACCAGGTATACGTCTCCGTGTCTGGTCTTGAGCAGTTCTTTTCCGTAAAAGCTTCCTTTAAGCATGTTGTTGCGGTAATCCTTTAGGTGATACGTAGTCGGTACAGTTGGACGTACCGCTTCCACAGTAAAAATCTCGTTTGTCCAGTTGGGTAGGTATCCCTTGTCGAAAACCTTTTTATACTTGCTTATCCTCACTTTGTCACCCACTTTAAACTCGATCTTTTCCTTCTTCTTATATTTTTGTCTATTCTTGTTAATGTTTCGTCTGACCAAATCCTCGTTCTTTTTGTTCACCTCAAAAGGTGCCATGCCAATTGTTCTATGTTTCCTCGTGTTGTACTCTTCCAACAGGTCGGGTAGGATTTTAATCCATTGGTAGTTGCCCAGTTCTGTGAATTTTCTCCACATTAGAGACTTGAGACTACGATTGAATCTCTCCACTATGGCTCCCTTCTTCTCGCTGTACACAGAGTAATGATTAATGTTGTGTTTCTTCATTAGCTTGGCGAATCCAGCGTTGTAAAACTCTTTTCCCATGTCGGTTTGCAGGTGCGTCATCCGATTCTCCTCCAAAACAGGTTGTATGGCCTTGACGATTTCCTGTCCAGACTTGTCCTTGACTGGTATTGCGTAAGCGTATTTGGTAAAGCAGTTGATTACTGTAAGAATGTACTTGTAACCCTTGTTAAACTTTGAGTATGGTATCATCTCCACCAAGTCAGCCTGATACAGATCGTCTATTCCTTTGACTTCCACAGGTCTGGTGGGAAATGTTCTTCTAGCTGGAGCGTGCAGCTCTTTGGCGATGATTTCTCTCACGTTCATAATTTGTATTAGATTGTGTCCAATTCATAACTGATTGAAATTGTTGTAAACCAAAGTATTTATTGGTTTTTAAGGGATTCCACAGCCCCTCCCCGCTGCGGAAAGTGGATGCGTCTCTGACGCTAAAGCCGACCTTCTTCTTCTATTTGCTACCTCCTGCACTCCTGTGCTCCCATCCGTCTTCTTACTCCACCATTACCTCACTCCTTGTTAATTTTAAGATTTTTATTCCTCCATATCCCCCTCCCCCTCACTCGATTCAGAATCTGATGTTTCTTCCACAATAGGCGAATCTATATCAAAGTGATTAATTCTTTCCAGCGCTTTATTAGCATACAGGTCGCTATATAGCTTCAATGTGTTGATGTTAGTCAAATCCAGAGAGTGTTTAAAACAAACACACGACTGAGAAACCTTTATACTATATTCATCCTCATTTATGCTCTGTTTGACATTCGGTAAAAAGCCATAAGCTAGAATATCCACTCTATCGTATTCGGATACATCAATCGTTCTGGAGTACCTGTACACTGAAACAGTATCGACATTTTCCCCGTTCTTGTAGAACCTTAGGAGATTCGCATCATCACTACTGAACCCCTCAGTAGGATCGGGATTATTTAACACGATAAACACTTGACTCATCTTGTGATGTTTACTCCTTCGTGTCTCAACTGGAAATGAGTACAGGTTGCTGAGATCGTGTATGTATAATCGAGTATTACATCATCCTCTAGCAACGCAGGTGAACCTGAGTTAACCTTACGTGGGTTAATAAAACCCGGGTTTACAGGTCTGGTGGGAAATGTTCTTCTGGCTGGAGCGTGTAGCTCTTTGGTGATAATTTCTCTCACGTTCATAATTTGTATTGGATTGTGTCCAATTCATAACTGATTGAAATTGTTGTAAACCAAAATATTTATTGGTTTTTAAGGGATTCCACAGCCCATCCCCGCTGCGGAAAGTGGTAGCCGACCTTCTTCTATTTGCTACCTCCTGCACTCCTGTGCTCCCTCAAGTGTGTTTTATTTTTTATAAAAAGTGAAGGAAACTAGAGAATGAAATTTTTTCCGCAGTCTCTTTTCTTGCACCATGTGTTTTTCCATTTCTAAATCTGCAAGTTTTCTTTTGCGACAGTTCCTGTTGTAATGAATGCCACGTACAAAGTTCTTTAGGTCCATCCAATCCACAGTGTCGAGGTACGCCTGGAGATAATCCTGTTCCGAACTTATCGACTTCCAATGCTCCTCAATTATTGGATTTACTTCACTCATAAACTTCATGTCCTCTTCGTGCCATTTCCATTCGTATTCGTCACGTGGTTGAGCATACCATCTATTTCCAATGCCATGTTCTCGCCACATAAAGTCCTTGTAGAGTTCCCACCCGTCTTGCTTGACGACTGGGTTGTAGTCACCGTCCAGGATGGGTGCTTGTTCAGAAGTAGCGTCGGATTCTCCGTACATGTTGATAGCCTCTGGGACACTGACGATCGCTGTGAGTGAGGTGTATTTATACCTGGTATTCAACCTGGAAGGTTGATTGGGCGTTGCCGGTTTTTGAAGGTCGATTGGGCGTTGTCGGTTCTGGAAGGTCTATTGGGCGTTGCGGGTCATTGCTTTTACGGGATTCCGCAGCCCCTCCCCGCTGCGGAAAGTGGTAGCCGACCTTCTTCTATTTGCTACCTCCTGCACTCTTGTGCTCCCACCCATCTCCTTACTCCACTATCAGCGCGTCTAAGACGGCTCGGTCTAGCATCACTTCTTTATCAATTAAATAATGTCCCCAGGGTAGGGTCTTGACACCCCCTTCCAGGATAAATCGCTTATCATCGTGAGCAGATAGGGCAATTTTGTTGAGCTCCACGGTATATACATTGTGCTTGAAACTCCGGATCATTTTCATCGTGCGGTAGTCTTTAGAGCTGTGATCTTGCTTCACCCCAAGTGTTATGTCCAGTGCGCTGTATTTTTCGGCGAATTCTTTCATACAGTCCTTGTAATCTTGGAAGGTAATATCTTTTTTTATTACGCACATCTTTACACCCTTGCTCTTTTTAATTTCCCCGTCATCTTTGTCGTCCTTTTTTTCTGAGTGACTCGCATACATCTTCGAGCGAAGCCCAACATGCTCATACATCACTCGACCATTTAGTTCATCCTTGAACTTACCAATCACCTTTTTGTTTACGCTTGGGATGTTGTATCGATTCGGCTGGGGATAGTCACTTGTGTCGAAGAAGTCTATCATTTGCTTCATATCCTTGTAAAAGTGTTCAGTCTCGATGAGATATGTCAGAGAGTCGGTGTCGGTGTACTGAAGTTCAGCCTTGTTTTCATATTTCCTCTTGATGACGTTGTAGTGGAAGTCGAACATTAGGGTTTTGGATATATCAAGGATGCTCATTCCTACGTAGATGGCCTTATTAAACAACAATTTGGTTTTGGACATATGAACTGCTGCTAGCTGCTCAGTGAAGATGGTTCTGCTTTTGAAATTTGGTTTTGCCAGCCATCTTTGGACTTGTCGTTCCTTTGTTGCCAGGCGAATGTCGACTCGGTTTCGGATGTTTTCCATAGTCTTCCCAAACACCGAATTGTTCATCAGTTTGAAGAAGTCTTTTTCAAAGTCGTTTTTTGTGTGGGTTCTCATATCGGTATTTAGGTCTATGTATTTCTTCAGCCATCTGCTTTGGTTAAAGCAGATGGCTCGATGCACTTTTGTCAGCTTCATCCCCAGCGACAAGTACTGCTTCAAGTTGCGGTAGTGTACTACGTATTTCTCCTTGTCGTGGAGGGTGAGAAGCAGCTTGCTCTCCTTAGCTCCCGGCGGTATACGTTGCTCTGGGGCGAGGGGGAGGTCAGAATGCGAGTCGTGGAGCTCTTTGGGGTACTCCAAATCCACCTCCAAGATGTATCCCATGTCATCATCGTCTGCTACATCCATAATATCAATGTAGCCGTACCCGTTACCTTCCCACTCGAACTCCATAGGCTCCACCCACTTGAGACCACCGTAGGGCATGTGCTGGCTCATCGCCCACCCGTATAAATTGTTGGCGTCCAGGTAGGTGAGGTAGCTGGTAGGTTTCTCCTCATCGTAGTCCTCGGTGTACGGGTTGTTGGCCTTGGCGTAGCGGCATGAGACTTGGGAAACTCCTCCTCGAATTCCTTTGCCAATCATCAGGCTCATGTTGTAGTCAGAGAGCAACTCCAGCTCGATGTTAGTGACCTTGAGCATGGCGCTCCAGGTGAGTCCAGGTGCGGTGAAGTACCAGGCTGGATCAAGTTGATAGGTCTGGAGGCACACGTCTTGGAAGTTCTCCATGATGTCGGCCAATAGAAGCACATCTGTCTTGTTGTAGAGCTCCGTATATTCCTGCATGTTTTTGATGTTGAATGTAGTCCAGATCTTCCGCGCATGCTCGTAGTCTTAATCGGAGATTCCAGCCATATTTAATTTGTTGTAAAAGTTTTCTTTTGCTGGTAGAGATGTCAACTCGAACTTTTCTAGGGAGTCCATAAAGTCATAGGGGTAGATCCCCTTTTTTGTAAGCAACTGAAGTTGCTCTCCAATGTAGAATTGTGAGGTGTGTTTGAAGTGTTCGGGTGCGAGGTTCTTTACCAATTTATCGAGACTCGAAGCCATGAACCGGCACGAGTCGAGGAATCGCAGCTTCACCCCACCCTCAATCTCGACGGTGTACGAGATGTAGCGTTCTTCATTGTTAGGTACGACGCTGATGGTCTCGTCGTTCAACCCAAACATTTTGATAAATAAATGGGTGTCGTACCCACTCAAGTTATGAATAAAGATGGGTATAAAATTTGGTTTCCGAAACTTGAGGTTGCAGAGGTTGTGGGCTGTGCCTCTAAACTTTCCGGTGAGGTGATCGTGATCACGAACCTTGTAGTCATCTGGGTTGGTAAAAGGCTTTTCACAGATGTGGCAGTTGGTAGCCGTGATAAATTCCTGCTCGTCGTCCGCAGTTAGCTGCATCGGGATGGCTGCAGCGGTGGAGTAGAGTTGGTGAATCTTCCTCGACTCATCTAGTAGACGTTTTACGAAGACCTGGGCGGCATCCTCTCCAAAGTAGCTGACGGGGTGGGCGTAGTCTCCATCGGTATACACGATGTAG
Organism: Stictocephala bisonia; assembly: GCA_035578905.1. Lineage (NCBI taxonomy): Eukaryota > Metazoa > Arthropoda > Insecta > Hemiptera > Membracidae > Stictocephala > Stictocephala bisonia. The sequence continues at coordinate 38,517 of JAQJVL010002605.1, forward strand.
TAGCAGAAGCTGATGGCCTAATGCTTCTGGTACTTCTCGGTATAGCATCTTCTCGGTCCAATTGGCTGATCCTCGTTCTCCTCGATGGGTGTGAGCATGCACTCAAAGTCCGCGTACATTGCGAACGGGACTCGCATCTTCTTCTGCCCCTCTTCAAACTTGATGGTGCTTCCCTCCGGTGGCATAATAATCTTGACGGCTTCGTGCTCGTTGCAGTCCTCCGTGTGACGGTTGAGTAGGTCCTGCGTTCCAAAGTGTAGCAGGCAGCGACGACATATCCAAGTCTTACAGTTATGATTAGTAGTCTGGGACCTAACGAGTCGGCTGAGGTCTCTAATGAGACAATAATGCGTGTTGTCTCCGTCTTTGATGTATAGGAGGTCGATATGGATTTGTTTCTCTGCATTTGTTACCAGCGGCAGGTATACGATGCACTTTTCGTCGTAGGCGTAGACGTTGATGGAAAATCCGCTCCTCTTCTCGAATAGCGTGATTTTATCAAGGGTGACGGGGAAGTTGATTCCTTGGAGATGTTGATCCAGCTCGTGTTCGAATGGTAGATAGTAGTGGATACGGCGAGGTTGATCTTGCCATGAGACGGGATGGAGAGCCGCTAACACAGACCAGAGGAAGCATTTCTGATCAGTGTTTTGTATATTTAGAACAGCCTTCTTGTCGCTGATCTTCTTTGGAAGCTCGATGTAGGTTGAAGCGTGAATGGGATCGTATCGGTTAACTCTAAGCTCCAATCCAATGATCTTTGCTAAGGTCCAGCCAGAGCCTTTAGCGTAGAATTCATCCATCTCCTTCAAAAGCTTCCCCTCAGCATCCTCCACATAGGCCAAGATGTTTACGGTTGGGAGTATAACCACGTTCTTGGTCTTAAAGTTCATCTCTTTGTCCTCTACCTTGTCTCCAATCGGCTTCTTATACTTGACAAGGAAGACGAGGTTCGTCTTGATGTTCTTTTCCCTCGCATTCTCCTCGATCTTGCCTTTAACCAATTCACGAGCTTGTTGTAGAAATCCAGCGGGGTCCTTTATGTTAGGCTTGTTATCGATGGAGTACGTCTTCATTCGCCCCTTAAATGCCTTCTCGATTTCGATAATCTCCAATTGTTTATGTCCTCCGATGAGATGTCCCACTGTCTCCTTGACCGTGTTGTATGCTGACACGATCGAGGAGCGCACGTTGTTGATGATTGATGACGAGCTCGTTGATGGCTGAGGCTCATCATCCATGCGGGCGGTCTTGGAGTTAGATGGGATAGGGTTCCCAGCCTTCCTCTTGAGGTGAGCTGGGCTGCACTTCTTGAGGTGCTTGCTGCGGTTGGAGAGGGTAATCATTACTCCGCAAGCCGGACAGGGACGTTGAGGCTCCCGAGTCGTTGTAGGCCCGCTGCAGCTCTTGAGGTGGCGGGCTATGTGGTCCTTGGATATGGTCTTGCTGCATCTGGGGCATGCAATTTGGTTGGGGTTCATGATGATCTGGAACAGTTGAACAATTTATATTAGTAACATGATCATTAAGGTCATCTTTGCAAATACCGTAAAGAGAACGGTAATCTAAGTCTAAAGTTTGCTTAGGGGTACTAGGGTTACGGAAATGCTACAGTAATGATGTATGGGTGCTTAAATGTATTAGATGGGTGCGGTTGCCGTAGGAAGACGAATTAAAGTGATGGGGTGGTAGTATGTTTTTTGCGAGGTTGGCTGATCTGCAACAAATGAAACACAATATCGTAAAACTCTCAATATCTATCTACTCGGGTATGTATAATACTAGAAATGCCTGTAGAAAATGTTTTTCAATATCTTGGTGAAGGTGAGATAGGTTAGGTTATGTCTCTAGAGAGTAAAATGAATTTATAGGTTATGTATACTTACTGTACGGTTGCAATATATGCGTTGTAAATAGCGGAGCTGCTAGATGTGTCTCGTTCAAAAGTGTGACACTGACTGTGGTTTGGTCTGAAATCATCGAAATATATATATATTACTACGTGAATCAAAGTATTATTTTACTAGATGCTACTACGTTAGTCAAGAAAGTAACAAAGTTCCAACTATATTTTAGGTTATGTTAAAAAAGTGAGGTTATGTTTGATATTTATGAAGACTTACTTTACTGATGGAGATAGCAGAGATGTTGCCAATTTGAATCTCGTAGGCTGACTAAGGTTTGGTCTGAAATCATCGAAATATATGGGTTAGTATACTACTACGTAAATCAAAGTATTATTTTATTAGATGCTACTACGTTAATCAAAAAAGTAACAGGGTTCTAAGTATATTTTAGGTTATGTTTGAATGATGTATCCTAGTTGGATTGTAAACTAGATTTATGGTAAAAAATAGGGTTTATATAGAGTTCCTTGAATGTGACGTAATGTTGGGTGTTTTTACTAACACAATTGTATCATAATAGGCTAAGGTTGTGAGCGAGTGGTATGGGTTTTTAGTATTCTACACCTGACGTGACTATGTTAAGGACTAATACAGTCTATTATTGAATGTTTTAGTAACTAAATGTGGTTATAAGGTAGTTGTTTAATGTACGTTGGGTACTTACTCAAATTGAAGGTTCAAAGTTGCGCAGCGGAAGAGCGGTGTACAGGCAGGTAGATACTCGATGGTCCACAATGGGAAGGCACACTGGCAGCCGTTGTGAGTGAGGCGTATTTATACCCAGCTAAAGTGACCGCACCCGCCCAGACAAGGCTGGGAAAGGCGACCAAACCCAACCTTGAGCAAGGTTAGCCACACCCGACACGCCTAACCGGACTCTGGACTCAGTGGCTGTATGTGTTATATCACATAGGAAGTCCGGAAGTATCATCCCGGAAGTACCATCGCGGAAGTCCAGAAGTATCATCCCGGAAGTTGACCGGAAGTGGACCGGAAGTAAACCGGAAGTCCGGAAGTATCTTCCCGGAAGTGCCATCCCGGAAGTGGACCGGAAGTGGACCGGAAGTAAATCGGAAGTCCGGAAGTATCTTCCCGGAAGTGCCATCCCGGAAGTGGACCGGAAGTGGACCGGAAGTAAACCAGAAGTCCGGAAGTATCTTCCCGGAAGTGTCATCCCGGAAGTGGACCGGAAGTAAACCGGAAGTCCGGAAGTATCTTCCCGGAAGTGTCATCCCGGAAGTGGACCGGAAGTGGACCGGAAGTAAACCGGAAGTCTGGAAGTATCTTCCCGGAAGTGCCATCCCGGAAGTGGACCGGAAGTGGACCGGAAGTAAACCGGAAGTCCGGAAGTATCTTCCCGGAAGTACCATCACGGAAGTGGACCGGAAGTAAACCGGAAGTCTGGAAGTATCTTCCCGGAAGTTTCATCCTGGAAGTGGACCGGAAGTGGACTTGGAGTACCTATCTGGCATTACATGTTACATTATTTCGTGTCTGTCACCGATCATTGAGTGGTACGTAACATTTTCATGTCTGTCTTTGACTCAAGGTCGGGTGTCTAGACACCAGGTGTTCACGCAAGGTTGCCCGCCAAGGCGGTCGAGGTCCGGTGTCTAGACGACAGGTGGCCTTTCTCGAGGTTAACCGCTAAGGAGGACGTGGTCGGGTGTCTAGACGCCAGGTGTGTATGCAAGGTCGTGTTGCGTAACCTTTTCATGTCTGTACATGCAGACGTTCCTTGAGAGGCTTTTGCACTGACATTCTACCGACCATACAGGGTGAGTATCTACGTAATATGTTTGTGCATGCTGTAGACCTGTAGCTGTTTTGGCGGGAGCCGCCATCTTGGATGACGTCGCCATCATGAAATAATCGTATTTTATATAGTATAACAAGGCTAATAGTGTATTTTATATAGTATAACATGGTAAAAGTTAGGTTAAGAGTGTATTTTGTATAGTATGATGTGGGAATTCGGAGGGAAATTTGGGAATTTGAGGGAAATTTGGCGGGAGCCGCCATATTTGATGACGTCATCAATCAGAGCTTGGGGTGGTCACGTGACTTCCCCCACCCAGTCCCATTAGCGCCAATTAAAAACTCATTAAGGTCAATTAAAAACTCATTAAGGTCAATTAAAAACTCATTAAGGTCAATTAAAAATCAAATAAAACCCCCCACCCTCGACTCGCCGTTGGACGAAAACTCGCCATCGGACGTTTGTCAACCCCCATAATCCTACTACTGGTGTACTATGTATGTTTGTGGTTGTAAGGGACAATGACACTGTAGTATGTCCGTGTGTGGTTGGAAGGGTCAATGGTACTGTACTGTGTACGTGTGTGGTTTGAAGGGTCAATGGCACTGTACTATGTACATTTGTGGTTAGAAGGGTCAATTTCACTGTACTATGTCCGTGGTTGGGTGGGAGGGTCAATGATACTATACTATATTTATGAGTGAGAGGAGGAATTGTATGGCGCTATACAAAGTACAGTGCCATACATACAATGGCACTGTACTTTGTACTTTTGTGGGTTGAAGGGTCAATGGCCCTGTACTATGTAAGTTTGTGGTTGGAAGGGCCAATGGCAATGTACTAAGTACGTGTGTGGCTGGAAGGGTTAATGGCGCTGTACTGTGTATGTTTGTGAATGGAAGGGCAATGGCACTGTACTATGTACGTGTTTTGTTTGAAGAGTCAATGTCACTGTACTATTCACGTGTGTGGTTAGCAGGGTCAATGGCACTGTACTATGTACGCTTGTGGTTGGAAGGGTCAATGGCACTGTACTATGTACGTTTGTGGTTTTAAGGATCAATGGCACTGAACTATGTACGTTTGTGGTTTAAAGGATCAATGACACTGTACTATGTACGTGTGTGGTTGGAGGGCTGAATGGCGGTGTACTATGTATGTTTGTGGTTGTAGGGGCCAATGACACTGTAGTATGTCCGTGTGTGGTTGGAAGGGTCAATGGTATTGTACTGTGTACGTGTGTGGTTTGAAGGGCCAATGGCACTGTACTATGTACGTTTATTGGTGGAAGGGTTCAATGTCATTGTACTATTCACATTTGTGGTTGGAAGGGTCAATGCACTGTACTATGTACGTTTGTGGTTTTAAGGGTCAATGGCACTGTACTATGTACGTTTGTGGGTGGAAAGGTCAATTGCATTGTACTATGTATGTTTTTGAATGGAAGGGTCAATAGCATTGTACTATGTACGTGTGTGTTTTGAAGGGTCTATTGCACTTAACTATGTACATGTTTTGTTTGAAAAGGTAATGGCACTGTACTATGTACGTGTGTGGTTAGAAGAGTCAATGGCACTGTACTATGTACGTTTGTGGGTGGAAAGGTCAATTGCATCGTACTATGTATGTTTTTGAATGGATGGGTCAATAGCACTGTACTATGTACGTGTGTGGTCTGAAGGGTCTATTGCACTTAACTATGTACATGTTTTGTTTGAAAAGTTAATGGCACTGTACTATGTACGTGTGTAGTTAGAAGGGTCAATGGCACTGTACTATATACGTTTGTGGTTGGAAGGGTGAATGGTGGTGTACTACGTATGTTTGTGGTTGTAAGGGTCAATGGCACTGTAGTATGTACGTTTGTGGTTTGAAGGGTCAATGGCACTTTACTATGTATGTTTGTACTATTAGAGCCGACTGTGATCCGGTCAATGTGGAATTGCGCTTGCATTCATGTGGTGGTCAGCAGGGGTGTGTGGTGTGTGAATGCGTTCAGATTGTATCTGAATATAAGTATTTAGGGGTCGTTTTTGACAACCGCTTGAAATGGAATGTTCATGTATCATACTTAAATGGCTGACTTCGAAAATTTATTTATATTTTTTCTTCACTTAGTAAAGTACTTTCACCTGATTTGATAAAAATAGTTTATTATGCTTACATTCAATCGTTGTTGCAATACGGTAATCTGGCATGGGGTGGGTGTTACCGAAGCATTCTCTCTCCATTAGAAATTACTCAGAAATCAATAATTAAAGCTGCTTTGCAGAAAAACTTACGTTTCCCCACAGACTTACTATTTGAAGAATTTAAAGTGCTCAATATCTCTCAACTTTATCTAAGAACAATTATTTCATACATTTTTAAAAGTAAAGAAAACTTATTTAACGAAATAACACATCCGTACTCAACGAGAGCCGCGTTAAATATTGGTTTCCATCCACCTATATTGTTCAAAACTATTACGTCAACCTCATCACATTACATTGTCAACACTGTTTATTCCAAACTACCTCCGCATTTAAAAAATTCACACCCTTGCAGTTATAATACGTATAAAAAATTTATTAATCATTGGTTGTTAGAACTGGGAAGAGATCATGTTAATTCATTTTTTTATTCACAGTACAGATAATAGATCGCCCTGTTGCGTGGAGCTGATTAATGTATGTACCCTTTTTTTTTCTTTTTTTTCCTCTTGTCGTGCGTATGTAGGGCTTGGATGAGTGTGTGTATATTGGAGTGAATGCGAGTGTGTAAGGAGTGTGAGGAGGGTATGTTTGCTTACCCAAATCTCTGTGAGATGGATTTAGTTTTTTTCTTTCACAGTCAAACATGAGTTTCCTCTAACTTATAAACATATGTATAATGTTGACTCTTAACTATGTATTTTATTATATAAATATTATTATTGTTTAAATAGATACTTATAAATTGAATATCCTTTTCAAATTATTATAATTTAATTACGAATTTATTAGCTGATATAGAGCTCATTCCCCACCCACAGGCTGTATAGCCCATGTGGGGAATTTTTCAAGTTATTTTTTTTTCATATGTATTCTGTATTGTATTAGTAATTTTTACTGAAATAAACGGATTTTCATTTCATTTCATTTCATTTGTGGTTGTAATGGGCAATGGCACTGTACTCTGTACGTTTGTGGTTTGAAGGGCAATGGCACTTTACTATGTATGTTTGTGGTTGTAAGGGGTAATGGCACTGTACTATGTACGTTTGTGGTTGTAAGGGTCAATGGCACTGTACTATGTACGTTTTGTGGTTTAAGGGTCAATGGCACTTTACTATGTATGTTTGTGGTTGTAAGGGGCAATGGCACTGTACTATGTACGTTTGTGGTTTGAAGGGTCAATGGCACTTTACTATGTATGTTTGTGGTTGTAAGGGTCAATGGCACTGTACTATGTACGTTTGTGGTTTAAGGGTCAATGGCACTTTACTATGTATGTTTGTGGTTGTAAGGGTCAATGGCACTGTACTATGTACGTTTGTGGTTTAAGGGTCAATGGCACTTTACTATGTATGTTTGTGGTTGTAAGGGGCAATGGCACTGTACTATGTACGTTTGTGGTTTGAAGGGTCAATGGCACTTTACTATGTATGTTTGTGGTTGTAAGGGTCAATGGCACTGTACTATGTACGTTTGTGGTTTGAAGGGTCAATGGCACTTTACTATGTATGTTTGTGGTTGTAAGGGTCAATGGCACTGTACTATGTTCGTTTGTGGTTTGAAGGGTCAATGGCACTTTACTATGTATGTTTGTGGTTGTAAGGGGCAATGGCACTGTACTATGTACGTTTGTGGTTGTAAGGGTTAATGGCACTGTAATATGTACGTTTGTGGTTGGAAGGGTCAATTGCACTGTACTATGTACGTGTGTGGTTGGAAGGGTGAATGGTGGTGTACTATGTATGTTTGTGGTTGTAAGGGCCAATGGCACTGTAGTATGTCCGTGTGTGGTTGGAAGGGTCAATGGCACTGTACTGTGTATGTGTGTGGTTTGAAGGGTCAATGGCACTGTACTATGTATATGTGTGGTTAGAAGGGTCAATGGCACTGTCCTATGTACGTTTTTGGTTGGAAGGGTCAATGGCACTGTACTATGTACGTGTGTGGTTGGAAGGGCGAATGGTGGTGTACTATGTATGTTTGTGGTTGTAAGGTTCAATGGCACTGTAGTATGTCCGTGTGTGGTTGGAAGGGTCAATGGTACTGTACTGTGTATGTGTGTGGTTTGATGGGTCAATGGCACTGTACTATGTACATGTATGGTTTGAAGGGTCAATGGCACTGTACTATGTACGTGTGTGGTTGTAAGGGTCAATGGCACTGTACTATGTACGTGTGTGGTTTGAAGGGTCAATGGCACTGAACTATGTACGTGTTTTGTTTTAAAAGTCAATGGCACTGTACTATGTACGTTTGTGGTTTGAGAGGTCAAAGGCACTGTACTATGTACGTTTGTGGTTTGAAGGATCATTGGCACTGTACTATGTACGTGTGTGGTTGGAAGGGTGAATGGCGGTGTACTATGTATGTTTGTGGTTGTAAGGGTTAATGGCACTGTTCTATGTACGTGTGTGGTTGGAAGGGTGAATGGCGGTGTACTATGTATGTTTGTGGTTGTAAGGGTTAATGGCACTGTAGTATGTCCGTGTGTGGTTGGAAGGGTCAATGGCACTGTACTGTGTACGTGTGTGGTTTGAAATGAAATGAATGAAATGAATGAAATGAATGAAATGAATGAAATGAATGAAATGAATGAAATGAATGAAATGAATGAAATGAATGAAATGAATGAAATGAATGAAATGAATGAAATGAATGAAATGAATGAAATGAATGAAATGAATGAAATGAATGAAATGAATGAAATGAATGAAATGAATGAAATGAATGAAATGAAAAACGTTTTATTTTGTGAGGCAAAGTTAGGACCATTACGTCCTCTTTTACACTTAACCTCATAAAGAAAAAATAATACATATCTAAAATGAGTATATCTAAAGAGTTCTTACGTGTTCACTGCTGCTGAGCAAATTATTAATAAGTTGAACAACAATTTTAAAAAATCAGAGTTTTAAGATAATTAAAACTAAACAAATTAAGCATAAAACATGAAAGAACATAAAACAAAGAAGAAAATAAAAACTATTACTTACATGAAAAAATAAATAAATAAATAAAATAAAATAAATAAACAAATAAAAAAATATATAATGAATAAAATAATAACAAATAAAAAGTATTCCATGATCACAACAAACATACATCACACATACACTCAGTCCAGCATTGACAGCACGGCTAAGGCCTACAACCCCCACGAATCCGCCGACAACCACTCCCTTAGTGCCGCAACAAACCTAGCTCGACTATCAATATTTCGAGTTGAAGGATCAATTTTATTCTACAATCTGCAGGCAGTGACAGTAAAAGATCTATTGTAAAGTGCTGTTCGATAAGCTGGAATAGTTACCATTGAAGAACCCTGACGCGTGTCCCGATTACTTATGCTGAAGTTAAACACAACATTTGAAGCTAAATAAGAAGGATTTTTGGATTGAAGAACATTGTACAGTAAAGATAAAATTTTGACCTTTCTGTACTCAAGTAACTTTAGTAAATTTAGCCGTCTGAAGTAAGGAGTGATATGTTCATCTCGATTGAGATTGAAAATATAACGTAGACAGTAGTTCTGCGCTCGTTGAAGTTTATCAGAAAGATGGGTAGGCATGTCATTGATGACAATGTCGCAGTAGTCAAAGTGGGGAAATACAAGAGTTTTCACTAGCATAATCTTAACATCTAAAGGTAAACAGTTATAATATCTCTTAAGAGTGTGAATACCAGCAAAACCCCTATTACATGTTAAAGATACATGATCAGACCATGTAAGTGTAGTATTCATAAGGAGTCCCAAGTTCTTAATTTTGTCACAGTAGTTAAGTGAATTATTATCAATAGAGATACGGGGTACTGTATCAAGATCAATCTGTGCCATCAGTCTGTTATGTTTAATAATAATAGGTTGAGTCTTGTTGTTGTTCAGTCTTAAGCTGTGCCTGAACGCCCAGTCACCAATAGATTTAATGTCAGAATTCATTCTATTAACCCCTTCATTTAAGTCTGATACATCAACGTGAGAGTATATTTGTAAATAGTCAGCATAAAGGTGATATTTACAGTGAGAAATGCTGTTGGACAAGTCATTGATGTACAAAGTAAACAGTAGAGGTCCAAGTACAGAGCCCTGAGGGACACCTTTGGTTACACTTCCCCAATTAGAGTATTCGTTATTCACATGTACACGCTGACGCCTGCCAGTCAGATAGGACTCAAACCAGGAAATACTGTCAGACGAGAAACCAAGATAAGAAAGTTTGACTTTGAGCAGTGGATGATAGACACAATCAAACGCTTTAGAAAAATCAAACAGAGTGAGCAATATCACTTGTCTTATGTCCATAGCTTTTCGAATATCCTCAGTGATATATAGAAGTGCAGTGGTGGTACTGTGATTTCTCCGAAAACCTGACTGAAACTTACTAAGAAGATCATTACTAGAAAGATAATTACATACTTGTTGGTGAACAATCCTCTCAAGACATTTAGAGAGCGCAGGTAAGATACTGATTGGTCGATAATCAGATGGGGAAGATGGAGAGGACGTCTTGGCGATTGGCCGAACAATCGCTGATTTCCAGGCAGATGGGAATATTGAGGTTGCAAGTGATTTGTTCAGGATTGTCATGATAACAGTTAAAACTGCGGGGATTATAACTTTTAATAACTTCATAGAAATGTTGTCTGCCCCAATCGCATTACTTTTAATCATCATAATGGATTTATAGACCTCATTCTCATTTGTCATAGTTAAAGTAAAATATGAATCACGAGGAGTTGGAAGCTGAGATCTTAGATGATCTGAAAATACAATAGCCTCAGTGTTATCAACAGGGAGATTAATATAGTAATTATTAAGCTCATTAAGATTTACTGAGATGGGACTATCAGGTTTAATCCTGGACACCCCCAAATTCTTGATCATACGCCAGCGTTCAGTAGAAGATTTATTTTCAGTGAAATATGTATATATGTACCTAGCTCTTGAATTTCGCATTTCTTGTTTAACTCTATTTCGTAGATGTTTATAGACATTTCTATCAATGAGGTCCTTAGTCCTCTTAAATTTCCTATGGATAGAGTCACGCTGGGCCATTAAATGACGTATGGCAGGAGTGATGCAAGGGGAAGGTTGCCTAGTTATTCGTTTGGTTACAACGGGGGTATGTTTGTCCAGTAGATTGACAAAAATATCATTGAAGTTGTCGACCGTAATGTTAACATCATTAGCACCTAAAACTGTGTCCCAATTCAAATTTCTAGCATCTGCTAAAAGGATAGCAGGGATAATGCTTTTAAAATTTCGAAAAGAAACAAACTTAGGTACGTGCTGTGGCGATGTGATTTTATAGACACAGTACAGAAGGTCATGTTTTGATATCCCTGGGACAGACAACTGGCCATGATGTGCAATTCGAGTTGAGTCACTAACTGCTAGCATGTCAATCAAGGTGTCAGAGTGGTCAGTGTGGTGAGTGGGCTGAAAAGGGAGTAAAGTTAAGTTACTTGAGTAAAACATAGTGGTAAGTTGTCGTTTGTCATACGTGTCTCGTCCCAGTAAATCAGTATTAAAATCACCCGTCACAATGACATGACTATACCGAGGCATCAGTCTTAACAGGAAACTTTTGAATTCTGCCAAGAAGCCCACTTTAGGTGGTCGGTAACAAAGTCCAAGGAGCATATGAACACCATTAAGTGATATATCCATAAACATCCACTCAGGTCGAAATGGTCTTGAGGTGTCAGAGATCTCCAATACCTTAGTAGTAATAGAGGACCTGATGTAAACCGCTGTGCCCCCACCTCCAGAAAACAGACGGTCATTACGATAGAGAGTGTATCCTGGTATGTCTACAGAAGCTGAGGGTATTTGAGGCTTGAGCCACGATTCGGATATAAGAATACAATCACAAAATGGAGTTCTAAATAGTGAGCGGATTTCATCAATATGACAAGGTACAGACTGAGCGTTAATATGAACTATCTTGCAGAAACGGCGATAAGGTGATAAGGAATGATAGAGAAGTTGCTCAGTGGAGACGTCGGGCCCGGGCGCGTCGGGGTCGTCATGACCCTGTACCAAAGAAAAGTGCGACGGACCACGGGGCACCACAGACCACAGTCGGCAGTACAAAGCCGGACTCTACAAGCACACATACATTCAGCACAATCATACAGCAAATTAAAAGAAATGAATATATAACATAAAACTTAGAATAAATGTGCACACAGAGCATGTATTATACTGGCACGCTTAGGTGACATTAGCTTGTACTCCTGTATGATGACATATCAGTGTTAATCTACTTGCATAGTGTTATACACATACATTACAATATTTACACAATAAACGTAATAATAATATACGTATAAATGTTACTAAAATAATTCGTAGACCTCACTCGGTAACAAATTACAAAATATTATTTAAGTATAAACAATAAAGCAAACACATGGACTATGAATTATAATGTGAAGAAATGAAATCCTTAATTAGGGCGAGCCGGTGGCCGAGTGGTCTAAGGCGTCAGGACTTTGAGCTTGGGTTAGAGATAGCGCTGGTTCGAATCCGGCCTAGACTGAAAGATTTATCAGTAATATTCACCTTGTACTGTACAGGTTCGCCCCCTTACTCTGACTGAATAAGTTCCTCGCACAGATCAATGGTCTATGGGGAATCGTGAGAGTAAGGTTAAGGAGGGAGATCGGCCTTTCCTTAAAAAAAAAAAAGAAAAAAAAAAAGAAAATAAATGAAATACAGAATGAATGATTGTATAGCTAAAGACTAACAGTTGAAATTAATTTTAATTGCCAAAAAGGACTAAATAAAAATATATCTTAAACATATACAGACCCACATTACTCCTATATATACTAAATAAAAATAATATATAATGTAAGGAAAACTAAAAAGTATAAACTAAAAACAATTAGTAAAATAATCAAAGGCAATCAGTTGATATTTACTTTAACTTTCAAAATTACCAGTGACTGATGTTGTTTATGACAATAAATTATGTATATTTGGGTAATTTAATTTAATTTAATTTTAATTTAAGGTAATTTAATATGAACAAACATTGATTACACATAATTACACATAACAATTATGAAACAAATAATAAACCAAAATATGTAATTTAATAACTTTATATAAACTTGTTTCATTGATTATATGTATACTTAGTAAAATAATATTGAACAAATAACATATTTAAATTACATTTTAGCAAAATAAGACAAGAAATATATGTACTTAATTCAGTATAAGATGTGTAATACTGCATTTTAAGAAGAATAATGAAAGAAAAATTAAATAAAACTAAACAACTGAGTAAGACAGTACACATGTAAGAAAATAAAATAATAATAATACTGCAATAGTTATATAAAAATAAAATAAAATAACAAGTAATGATGAATGATGACATATAGTTTTATATACAGTACTAAAAATTCTAAATTGAGATCTTATATATAATAACACCCAATTATATATCAGCTTTATCTGCTGGTTTGAAGGGTCAAAAGCAGTGTACTATGTATGTTTGTGGTTGTAAGGGTCAATGGCACTGTATTATGTCCGTGTGTGCTTAGAAGGGTCAATGGCACTGTACTGTTTACGTGTGTGGTTTGAAGGGTCAATGGCACTGTACTATGTACATGTATGGTTTGAAGGGTCAATGGCACTTTACTATGTATATTTGTGGTTGTAAGGGTCAATGGCACTGTACTATGTATGTTTGTGGTTGTAAGGGGCAATGGCACTGTACTATGTACGTGTGTGGTTTGAAGGGTCAATGGCACTGTACTATGTATGTTTGTGGTTGTAAGGGGTAATGGCACTGTACTATGTACGTGTGTGGTTGTAAGGGTCAATGGCACTGTACTATGTATGTTTGTGGGTGGAAGGGTCAATGGCACTGTACTATGTATGTTTGTGGTTGTAACGGTCAATGGCACTGTACTATGTATGTTTGTGGTTGAAAGGGTCAATGGCACTGTACTATGTATGTTTGTGGTTATAGGGGGCAATGGCACTGTACTATGTACGTGTGTGGTTTGAAGGGTCAATGGCACTGTACTATGTATGTTTGTGGTTGTAAGGGGCAATGGCACTGTACTATGTACGTGTGTAGTTTGAAGGGTCAATGGCACTGTACTATGTATGTTTGTGGTTGTAAGGGGAAATGGCACTGTACTATGTACGTGTGTGGTTGTAAGGGTCAATGGCACTGTACTATGTCCGTGTGTGGTTTGAAGGGTCAATGGCACTGTACTATTTACGTTTGTAGTTGGAAGGGTCAATGGCACTGTACTATGTACGTGTGTGGCTTGAAGGGTGAATGGCGCTGTACTGTGTATGTTTGTGGTTGGAAGGGTCAATTGCACTATACTATGTACGTTTGTGGTTTGAAGGATCAATGACTTTGAACTATGTACGTTTGTGGTTTGAAGGATCAATTGCACTGTACTATGTACGTGTGTGGTTGGAGGGCTGAATGGCGGTGTACTATGTATGTTTGTGGTTGTAAGGGTCAATGGCACTGTAGTATGTCCGTGTGTGGTTGGAAGGGTCAATAGCACTGTACTGTGTATGTTTGTGGTTTGAAGGGTCAATAGCACTGTACTATGTACATGTATGGTTTGAAGGGTCAATTGTACTTTACTATGTATGTTTGTGGTTGTAAGGGGCTATGGCACTGTAGTATGTCCGTGTGTGGTTGGAAGGGTCAATAGCACTGTACTGTGTATGTTTGTGGTTTGAAGGGTCAATAGCACTGTACTATGTACATGTATGGTTTGAAGGGTCAATTGCACTTTACTATGTATGTTTGTGGTTGTAAGGGGCTATGGCACTGTACTATGTACGTGTGTGGTTTGAAGGGTCAAAGGCACTGTACTATATACGTGTTTTGTTTGAAGAGTCAATGGCACTGTACTATGTACGTTTGTGGTTGGACGGGTCAATGGCACTGTACTATGTACGTGTGTGGTTGGAAGGGTGAATGGTGCTGTACTATGTATGTTTGTGGTTGTGAGGGTCAATGGCACTGTAGTATGTCCGTGTGTGGTTGCAAGTGTCAATGGCACTGTATTGTGTATGTGTGTGGTTTGAATGGTTAATGGCACTGTACCATGTACATGTATGGTTTGAAGGGTCAATGGCATTTTACAATGTATGTTTGTGATTGTAAGGGGCAATGACACTGTACTATGTACGTGTGTGGTTTTAAGGGTCAATGGCACTGTACTATATCCGTGTGTGGTTGGAAGGGTCAATGGCACTGTACTATGTACGTTTGTGGTTGGAAGGGTCAATGACACTGTACTATGTACCTTTGTGGTTGTAAGGGTCAATGGCACTGTACTATGTCCGTGTGTGGTTTGACGGGTCAATGGCACCTTACTATATACGTAGTTGGTTGGGAGGGTCAATTGTAATGTACTATGTACGAGGGTTGGTGGAAAGTCAATGACACTGTACTATTTACGTGGGTGGGTTGATGGGGCAATACCAGTGTACTAGTGTGGGTGATAGAGTTTATAATACTCCTAACGTGTATGGGTATGTAGATTTGTCGATACCATTTAATCTAGATGGGTGGTTGGAATATTTTGTCTTTACTATTTTATTTCTAATAATTAATTAAAAATTGGTTCATGAAATTTGTAATAAGGTAATAAGGCCTTTTAATACCATTTTATATATATTAAACAACATTTATTTTTGATATTACATCAAACAGCTGTAAATTATAAAATGCAGTAATTAGTACATATCATTTTTACGTGTTAAAGTAAGGCTTTAAAATTGCAACAGTTTCCAATACCATACTTATTAATTTAGTTTTAATTTATTGCATTATTCTTTTTGTACTCACCAGGTGTTTAACACTCTGTTCTACTTCCAAGTTCATCAATTTGCTGATGATTGGAGCAGGTTCTTTCACCTAAAAATGGTATATAAATGTATAACAATGTATTTTAAACGGATAGTACAGCTATAACTTTATACTTACAGTATTTAGACTGACAAACAGCATACTTCCATAGCATAGCATTTCTTGTATTAGACATAATCTTATCATTTATATTTGTAATACTATTTAGAGTTATTGTAAATGTGAATTAATTTAAATAAAGAATAAAATTAGTATAGTAAAAAACATAATTTTCTTAGTTTTTCATTATTCAACGTCATTACATATAAAAATAGACCCTACCAACTACAGTCAAACTATGCATAATAACTATTTATGTTAATAAATTTAATATTAATAATAAGTGCATAGTTAAAAAATAAAATTAGAGTTGTGACTTTTCTATTTAATTGGCACGCACATTAGAAAAGTAATAGAAATTTATTATTAATAGGTAATGTTGAACTGTACAACAAGTATATACAATGTATTTTTAAAATGAATAGTACTAACAATAGAAGTAATTACAAAATGTAAATAAAAACTTAGAAAGATCATAATATTCTCCCCACTCATCGAAAGAATTAAAGATTCATATTTTGACAATATAGTCTTTGAACCAAGGCGGCTGCTGTCGCACACGAACTGGTCTTGGAGATCGTTCTGGAATATTAACTTCTATAGGTTGGTGCGGATCAGGATTGTGTCTATGGTCAGAATGTTCTGGAGGTTGGTTCGGGGATCTTTCATCAGGACGTAATGCAGGTTCTTTCTGACTCCTTGGTACATCGAACGATTGTTCGGGTCCAAATGTTAGTCTATTCTTTTGAAACTAGTGATTGTCTCAATTGGTCTATGTGTCTATTGATGTTTCCTCCATTATCCAATGTCACAAAGAAATCTCTTGCCTAACTTCTTCCTTATTTAATGTTGTAAGATGAAACAAACACTCCAGTAAATAAATGTTTAATTTCGTTAGGCCTTTCGGTAACACAATTACCATCTTTAGACAGAAAAACTAAATTAACATTTTTTACGTTTGATTGATTTAAACAAACATATGATAAAATAAAAATAAAACATACGTAATAATTTAAATAAGAAAATAATAAAAATATATAAAAACAATTGTATAAATTTAAAGTGATTAAATTGTCTACCAATTTAAACCAATTACTAGTTCAAAATTTATCTTCCAAATATTTCAATGAAGATGAAATCAATCTCTGACAAAATGGGTCTAAATATTAATAGTCAATCAACAAAAATAAAATAAAAAGAAAACATATTTATCAATGTAGAATCGAATGTAAAATATCTAAAACATAATGAAAAATCAGCAATTACATATGATGTTTTAAATGCTATAAAACGTAACATTCTGAATACAAAGGAAAGAAACAGTAAATATACAAATATTGTTAAACAGTTAAAAGAAAAGGATGTTTTTTTATATAACAGCTGATAAAAGTAATACAATTAATTGTGGTACTTAATAAAAATTAATATTTTAGTAGAGTTCATTAAATGTTAAATGAAGGTCTATACATTAAAAATGAAAGAAACACTCTGATGAAATATATATCATCAACATCATCTAATTTAAAACAATGCAGGAATGTCATTACTAAAGGAAAGTCAAAAAAGTAACCGTTTCTAATCCAAATATTCCAAATTTTATTGCCTACTGAAAATTCACAAACCTGGCAATAAGATGCGTCCAATAGTTTCATGAATAATAGTCCTACATAATTATTATCAAAATGGTTAGTTCAAGAACAACAACAATATACAATTCCTCCAAAATTTTCTGATAAAGATAGATTTCAATTTTTGAATATAACTAAAAATTTAAAATTTGAAGATAATGAATATTAATTTATTTTAATGTGACCTCACTTTACCCAAATTTACCTATAAAAGAAACTATCGATATAATAAAAAAACTGTTTAATTTCCATAAACATTTTACAAGTAAAAATTGATGAATATATATTACTAATAAACCTCTGCATGTTACGAAATACTTTTCAAATAAATGATGAATATTACAACCAAATAAAAGGAACACCTATGGGCAACCCTTTATCATGTTTCATACCCATATATTCTTAACCAATTTTGAACAAAATAAAAAACGTACGTTAAATAACTTCCCTATAACTTGTATTTAAATATGTTGTATTTGTATATGTAGATGATATTTTTGCAGTTTTTAATAGTAATGAGAATCTTCAACATTTTATAAAACATATAAATGCGTTCTATCCAACGATAAAATTTACTTATGAAATTGAAAACAACTATTCCATTCCCTTTTTAAATATCCTTCTTAAAAGAAACCAAGGATCTGATCATATTAAATTTGATATTTAAAGAAAACCAATTAAAAATTTAAGATTGATACCAATTGATTCATTCTATCCAGCATCTCAAAAAAGAGCAACATACCATTCATTAATGCATCGTGTATTTAATACATCTTTATCTACCTCAAACTTCAATAAAGAAATTATAAAAATCAAAGAAACCACAATGTTTAATGGATACAACCCGAATATGATTAGTAGAATATAAATAAGAAAGGACAACAAATTGAAAAAACAAAACCGAACAACAATATTACAAAAAAAAAAAAAAAAAAAAAAGGAGAGTCAGTTTTGAGAAGTGTTACATATGGATTTTTTTCAAACGTAATGCAAAACAGTTTTAAGAAACACTCTAATCCAAAGGACAAAATTAAGAATGAAGAAAAGTCTAGAAGTTATGAAATTGAATGTTACAATTGCAATAACAAATATATTGGTCAAACTAAAAGAAAAATGTCAACAAGATTAAAAGAACGCAGATATCACTATAAAAATAAAGAGGAGAAATTAGTGATAGCAAAACACTACATCAATTTCAACCATAATTTTACAAAATGTAATTTACTAAAAGAAGTTGAAAATAAAGAATAATTAGATGCCTATGAAAGCTTATATATAAAAAATTTAAAGAAATTCTTGTTAATGACGAGCCAGGAACAATTGAAAACTCACCACTATTACTTTAAATGTTATATATATATATATATATTAATTTTAATTATTCCATGTGTATTATTTGCTTTTTATTGCGTGTTTTTCAAATCAATAAATTCTAAACAATGTTAATTTAGTTTGTGTGTCTAAAGATGGTAACTTTGTTACCGAAAGGCCTAACGAAATTAAAAAAAAAAATATTTACTGGAGTGTTTGTTTCATCTTAGTCGAACTCTTAGTTTCCTGTTCAGGTACAATTCAGTTTCCACGGTATGAACTACAAATATACCAAAATTTATATCGATCGATCAATGAATTGTTCTTCGGATGGTGTAAAATAAAACAAAGACAACATGTAAAGTGTCCGGATTACAATACAACCTAAAATTAAATATATTATGTTATGGAAAATTGTTTCCAAAACTATGTGTACAAAGTTATATCATAATTAAAACTATTTATTCATAAGACATATTTTAACTATATTCTCGTTATCTACTTACCACTTTTGTGACTTGTATTGTGTGGCAGGCCAGATGAATAGGAACAGCTGGGAAACGTGAGGAGTCAGCCATATAATCTGCATGACGCAGAAAGGGGCGTTTTTCGGTTCTAAGGGCACTAGGAAGAACTGGAAGAGGTTATAGAGAGTAATCAGAATATGGATGAAGGTGTAAAGTAGGGTGACAAACAGCTGACTGCGGTAGAAGAGATTAGATCGTTGGACGACTTCCGTGAGCTGCCAGTATGTGTCCAGGAAGTCCTGTATCCTGGTTATTGAAGGGACTTCACCTAAAATATAGGTAACTGTTGTAAAATTAGATGATAATAGAAGTGAATATCTAAAAAATTTACAGCAATTAATTAATCATCAGCAAGTGACTACAGAGCTGATAATTATTTTGAATTTTTATCCCATCAGAGCAATTTTAAATATGGCACATACTAGCACTTAGTAATTTTTCGGAAAATTTTAATTTTTAACACTGTTTGAAATAGCCTAAAGGTTACTAGTGGATTCACACTTTACAATTTATATAGTTTTTAATGTTGTGTTAAAATTTGTAAACTTATATAGGCCCTAGTACAATTGTTCACTACTTTTATTTTATCACAATGAATAATTTTTAATATTAAAATGTGGATATATTAGTATCTTTTACGCTCTTATAAACGGCGGAACAATTATTTTTGTTTAACTTATCATTAAGTCACTGTGCTTTACAACATTTAAAATATCTTAAGTGGTATATAATACGAAAATGATGACTACCTCTGGAGACTTAGCAGTTACTTAAGCTTATTAATCTGTATTTTTAATACCAACAAACCCAACCAATTGTAACAGACTGCAATATAATATATCTATTATTATACCACGTAAACATCGTAAACATTGATGATATTCCAATATATTACTTTGCAGGTCAGGGAATATTTAAGCAAGGTTAAAGAAGGTTTTTGGAAAAATTAGTATTAGTGTACTTATTAGACGGAATAAACAGTTTTTGACTAATTGGAGTGAGGTTTTGTAAAAGCAGTAAAAGGGTGATTGTTTTTGAGTCAGTGAACAAAGTATATATCCATAATCATACACAAATAAAACCATACAGATAAGTAGGGAAACACTATGTATTAAATAACAAAAGGATAAAGTCTGGCTGAAAGCAGAATATGTATTTATTTGCAATATACAGTATAAAGCAAACATGTAGTGTTGGAAAAGATTAACTAACTTAGGTATAATATATGACTAGAGTTAGATATTTTAGAATGTTAAACGTAATATGTAACTTCCTGACGGTCAAGATTTAACTTACTTGAATAAGTAAATTGAATCTATATTTTGCCGTTTGCACATTTAGTGGTCGTCTTGAAGATATCCTCTAAAACTTCTGTATGATATACTTTGTGTTTGTCTCCCTTTTTCCATATTCTTTGTTTATTTCGTTGGCCGTTGGATAGGCTCAGTCGTTTTTTAGCGCTGTTAGCTGTGTTTTTGTGACAGCCTGTCACTCTTTGTTTGGCATAGTTTCACTGTGGTTTCTTTTCGCTAGTCTCCAAAAGGTTTCTCAGCTCCAGGGATCCGTGAGGAATGTTGGACCGTCACCTAATTACCATTTTACATAGTCCTTTGAAGCGTGTTGACCAATCACCCTTCCCTGCATAGTTTTTGAAAGACATTATTTGCTTAGTAATAAAGCGTTTTAAGACATCACTCAATTGTAATGGTAGTAGTATTCTGATTACTATGCCTTATCGGATTTGTGGGGGCAATGCAAAGAACTTGCCTGTAGAAAAAAACTAGGAGTACATCCACCATATTAACAGCTCTATACCTCCCCCACTTCCCATAGAGCAACAACCCATGTATTTGTGGGGGCGATGCAAAGAACTTGCCTGTAGAAAAAAACTAGGAGTACATCCACCACATTAACAGCTCTATACCTCCCCCACTTCCCATAGAGCAACAACCCATGTATTTGCGGGGGCGATGCAAAGAACTTGCCTGTAGAAAAAAACTAGGAGTACATCCACCACATTAACAGCTCTATACCTCCCCCACTTCCCATAGAACAACAACCCATGTATTTGTGGGGGCGATGCAAAGAACTTGCCTGTAGAAAAAAACTAGGAGTACATCCACCACATTAACAGCTCTATACCTCCCCCACTTCCCATAGAACAACAACCCATGTATTTGTGGGGGCGATGCAAAGAACTTGCCTGTAGAAAAAAACTAGGAGTACATCCACCACATTAACAGCTCTATACCTCCCCCACTTCCCATAGAACAACAACCCATGTATTTGTGGGGGCGATGCAAAGAACTTGCCTGTAGAAAAAAACTAGGAGTACATCCACCACATTGACAGCTCTATACCTCCCCCACTTTCCATAGAACAACAACCCATGTATTTGTGGGGGTGATGCAAAGAACTTGCCTGTAGAAAAAAACTAGGAGTACATCCACCACATTAACAGCTCTATACCTCCCCCACTTCCCATAGAACATCAACCCATGTATTTGTGGGGGCGATGCAAAGAACTTGCCTGTAGAAAAAAACTAGGAGTACATCCACCACATTGACAGCTCTATACCTCCCCCACTTCCAATAGAGCAACAACCCATGTATTTGTTGGGGCGATGCAAAGAACTTGCCTGTAGAAAAAAACTAGGAGTACATCCACCACATTAACAGCTCTATACTTCCCCCACTTCCAATAGAGCAACAACCCATGTATTTGCGGGGGCGATGCAAAGAACTTGCCTGTAGAAAAAAACTAGGAGTACATCCACCACATTGACAGCTCTATACCTCCCCCACTTCCCATAGAACAACAACCCATGTATTTGCGGGGGCGATGCAAAGAACTTGCCTGTAGAAGACACCAGGAGTACATTCACCACACTGACAGCTCTATACCTCCCCACTTCCCATTGAGTAACAACCCATGTATTTGCGGTGGCGATGCAAAGAACTTGCCTGTAGAAGACACCAGGAGTACATTCACCACACTGACAGCTCTATACCTCCCCCACTTCCCATAGAGCAACAACCCATGGATTTGCGGGGGCGATGCAAAGAACTTGCCTGTAGAAGACACCAGGAGTACATTCACCACACTGACAGCTCTATACCTCCCCCACTTCCCATAGAGCAACAAACCATGTATTTGCGGGGGCGATGCAAAGAAATTGCCTGTAGAAAAAAACTAGGAGTACATCCACCACATTGACAGCTCTATACCTCCCCCACTTCCCATAGAGCAACAACCCATGTATTTGCGGGGGCGATGCAAAGAACGTGCCTGTAGAAAAAAAACTAGGAGTACATCCACAACATTGACAGCTCTATATCTCCCCAACTTCCCATATAGCAACAACCCATGTATTTGCGGGGGTGATGCAAAGAACTTGTCTGTACAAAAAAACTAGGAGTACATCCACCACATTGACAGCTCTATACCTCCCCCACTTCCCATAGAGCAACAACCCATGTATTTGCGGGGGCGATGCAAAGAACTTGCCTGTAGAAAAAAACTAGGAGTACATCCACCACATTGACAGCTCTATACCTCCCCCACTTCACATAGAGCAACAACCCATGTATTTGTGGGGGTGATGCAAAGAACTTGCCTGTAGAAGACACCAGGAGTACATTCACCACACTGACAGCTCTATACCTCCCCCACTTCCCATAGAGCTACAACCCATGGATTTGCGGGAGCGATGCAAAGAACTTGCCTGTAGAAGACACCAGGAGTACATTCACCACACTGACAGCTCTATACCTCCCCCACTTCCCATAGAGCTACAACTCATGTATTTGTGTGGACGATGCAATGAACTTGCCTGTAGAAGACACCAGGAGTACATTCACCACATTGACAACTCTATACTTAGGTACCCCACTTCCTGTAGAGCAACAACCCATGTACTTTTGGGGGGATTTGTCCGTACTTTCTCTCAGAACACATCGCCAATACCTTCTATAGTGACTTTAGACGGTTTCTCCGTTGAGAATATCTGTGACTCAGCTAGACTTTTCTCAATACTCTCATCCTCGATTTATTTACATCCTGTGTATCCACCACTTACATATGAATTCAATGGTCCTTCCATTTTGGGATTTATATATTTCACAGCCTCGGATATCTTAGAACCTTCAGAGCGATTTGATATGAACAAGAGATCAGGTTCTGGTAACCTAACTCCATCCTTACTGCACCTCTGTCAATTTTTTATAGCTGAGCCACTAAGGATGATATTCAAGTCATCTATAAGTCAGGGCAATTTCCTTTCCTCAAAGCCAGTCATATAGTCGTCATCCTGAAGAATGGAAACTCTGCAGAAGTTAAAACTACAACCCTACAACTATTACGTCTTCCATCAGTAAATATTTTGATCAGCTGGTTATTTCCAAGTTAAAACCCTTTCTGAGCCCTGTTATCGGCATGGCTTCGTCTCGGTGCAATCATCAACGAAAAACTTACTCATTGTTGAAGACTATATATTGTCTTCATTTAATAGAGGTAAACAGGTGGATGTTGCTTTAGTCGATTCGCGAAAGCATTTGATAAGGTAGATGACGGCATTTTGACACGTAAATTCAAAAACTATGGTATTACTGAACCTTTGCTTAGCTGACTGTCTTGGCTTACCGTTGCCTGCTGGGTAAATTTCTGGCTCCTCCTTGGGGAATTTCTTCAAACTTCTGGTGTCCCACAGGGCTCACTTCTGAGGGTATCATTCCCAACATTTCCTTTGACATTCACATTGATAATTTGTGTGGTCGTGCCAGTAGACTTCTAGGCTTCATCTTCAGATCCACTCTAGGTTTGCGCAGTTCTCAAGCACCGAGGTCCCAGTATTGCCCCCTTGTTCGCCAACTCCTTGTATATGCCAGTGTGATCTGATCTCCCTACTTAATCGGACATAAACGAAGTCTTAAATCCATCTAATAGAGATTTATTAGACTTGTTGGAGTACGGCAAGGCATACTATAAAGGGATGTCCCGATTCATCTACTCCAATTTGAGCTCAATCTCAAGGACTTGCAAGTGCTGGAATTGTATTTATCTTCGAACTCCTCAATGGTTCCATTGACGTCCCTAACTTGTTTGTTGAAGTGGACCCGACCACAGAAACTCTTCAGTAGAAACTAATATACCAGACATTTTTAAATCTACAGTCCTATGGTGAGAATGATGCGAGAATGATGTCAGGTAGTAAAACTTAATTTTCTTATTATCAGATTCCACTAATTTTTAATAGGCCAATATTTATATTTTGTTTTCTTTACAATATAAAGGTGGGTTGATTGAATATTTAAATATATATATATATATATATATATATATATATATATATATATATATATATATATATATATACTTCGACTACCGTTCATCTTCGACTACGCATACTTTGTAGGATTGTTTGTCAGATCAATACAAGCAAATAATGCATTTTAACATGTGTCCTATTTCGATTCGTTTTCTGTCTGTATGTGTTTTTTACAAAAAATGTAATATCTCAAAAACGCTTTGACATAAAATACTAAATTTTCGTATGAATGTTGATCTTACAAGATTACTTTTTATGTAAAAAGCTGAGTGTATATAAATATCAGTTTAAAACTGGTGGCTGTCTAAACATTTCAATGTCAAATATTGAAAAACTACTCATTTTACCCAAAAATTTAGTTAACAGTATTTGTAGACTACGTTATGCCAAATTCAACAGTATGCCAAATTAAAAGACTGGTTGACAAATAACTGAGAAAACTCATTTTTGTGACTGAAATCATTGTTATCTGGGTACTTTACTCGGATAATACTGTTTCAGTCACAAAAATAAATTTTCTCAGTTATTTGTCAACCAGTCTTTTAAATTAGCATACTGTTGAATTTGGCATAACGTAGTTTACAAATATTGTAAATTAATATTTGTTGTAAGGTGAGTAGTTTTGATATTTGACTGACATTTTTAGACAGCCACCGTTTGGAAACTGATATAATCTGTCATTCAGCCTTTTTTCGTGAAATATTACTTTTTTAAGATCAACTTTCATATGAAAACTCTGTCTGTCTGGATGTGTTGTTTACATAGTTTATGAAAATGAAATGAAAGGAGTTGAAAAATGGCTTTATTAAATGGGTGAAGTTAGGACTGTAAAGTCCTCTCTAACACTTAACCCCAACATGTTTCATATCTTAATAACATCTCAAGCTATTACAAAAATTACATCGTACCAGCTATTAATGACCCAAAATTCTTCAATCAATAATTACTTATTAACTATCTAAAAAACAAGTTCATTTTTATACCATCCTTTAGGAAGTAAAATTTTGCAATATTTGTGTTTTTTTAATTAAACTTTTTAAGATTATACTTTAAAAACTAAAAATAGGCGCCATTTTTAAATTGTACAAGGTAGGAACTTAATACTATATAATGTATTAGGTATAGTTATTTATCAAATATGTACCATATTTGAAGAGAGTAATGTAGTATCTTTATTAATGATTTAAAATTAAGATTAGATTTGTTTGAAAAGACTGTTACACTAACTGTACTAACACACGCCTAATTTGCGCATTGGGAGAAACTTTCAGTTTTCACTGTATTGTAACTTTACTGAATAAAAATATTTTGAATTTGATGTATGTAGAATATCATTATCTAATACACTATAGAGTATTAAGTTCTTGGTTTATACCATGGTGCCTATTTTATGTTTTTTAAATTTTAATCTTAAATAGTGTAAACAAATAAAAAACTAAAAGATACACAGCAAAACTAAATTCCGTTTGCCAAAAGGTGTTATAAGGATTTATAATAACACATCAATAATAGCTTATAAGGAAAACTGCGTTTTCGGATATTTGTTTATATAAACCTTTTCTTAGTTTTCATGTATTAATATATCAAAGTTTTGAAAGGGTTTTATTAACACTCTCTATATATATTTATATAATCTCTTGTTATTACATGTCATGTGTTGCTGTTTTATTAAAACTCTCTATATATATTTAGATAATCTCTTGTTGTTATATGTCATGTGTTGCTGTTTTCTTAACACCCTCTATATATATTTAGATAATCTCTTGTTGTTATATGTCATGTGTTGCTGTTTTATTAACACCCTCTATATATATTTAGATAATCTCTTGTTGTTGTATGTAATATGTTGCTGTTTTATTAACACCCTCTATATATATTTAGATAATCTCTTGTTGTTATATGTCATGTGTTGCTGTTTTATTAACACCCTCTATATATATTTAGATAATCTCTTGTTGTTGTATGTAATATGTTGCTGTTTTATTAACACCCTCTATATATATTTAGGTAATCTCTTGTTGTTATATGTCATGTGTTGCTGTTTTATTAACACCCTCTATATATATTTAGATAATCTCTTGTTGTTATACGTCATGTGTTCCTGTCTTATTTTTATTGTGCTTCCTTCAGCCTCGTGGCATATAATGTAATTACAGTTAGATGTGTTGTTAATTATACATAAAAGGCCAACAGACCAACGTTTTCCGCTATTCTCACGAAAGAGTTTTTTTCTGAAATTTAAGTTTTTTTGTTATATCTGTTTGTCAAAAGTTTTTTGCATTTAAATTAATTATTTACTCAAATAAGCAATCATTTCCGCTTTTGGTAATTTTCTTTACCCTCTTGGGTTAGTTCATTGTCACACACTCGGTTGGGGCTGAGAGGGTGGATTTCTATATATCTATTACGACAGGAGTTGATGTTTACTGAACTAGTAAACTGAGTGAGATACGGACAAGGTATAAAACAACATAAGGTTACGGCTATTTAATATAAGATTTTTTCACATGAGACCTCCATTACATAAAAAATTAATAATAATCAAATTGTTATTTAGCAGACATTTAGTTACTTATAAAATTGCTTTAGTTTTTGTTTAAAATATGATTTCGTAATCTAAAAAATTATGATTTTATTTATATGCATATTTCAAAATTCATTTTCACATATTAAATTTTATTAATTTGGCTTTAGTTAAGCTTTTTGAGTTTGTTTTTAATTTCTTGTTAACTGCATGTTTTGAATTTGTTGTTATTCCTCATCGGAAAAAAGTTTTGTTAATTCTATTTTTGTAAAGAGAATCATTAGAACAAAATGGTTACTTTTTTTAATTTTGCATCTTTTTAGCTTGTTTGTATGTCCTTTCTGTTGATCTTCATCACTTCAATATATTTATATCTTTACTTTTAATAAGGAATGGAATTTATTGCTTTAGTATAAACTATCATGTGTTTATTTTATTATACTATAAATGTTATTGCTTTGTATACTCTTTAATATTATTGTAGAAAAGTGTCTATATAAAACTGTTAAAACCATTGTATATTAGCATGTTCGCCTTTGATAGTGAATTAAAGGTCATATTAACTGTAATAGTAGGGATTTTTAAAGAAACCTCCTTAATGAAGCGAGCATTTTTGGTTTTAATATAACTAGGTGTATTACATTTACAATACCATATTTTACTAAAAATTAAACTTTTTCGTGAAATGTTGTACATTTTACATTTATCCCCCCGCCCTAAAAAGTTATGATTTTTTATTTTATGAAATATAACTAATAACTTTATATGTATTTGTGCTTATAAAATAAGTCCTAATATTTATACTTCCATAAATGTATTTTAATTATTAAATGTATTTTAATTTAAATACCATACAATAGTATACTCAAACCGGAAAATAAAGTATACTGTATACATGAATATGGTATAATTAGTTATAATCTAATACAACGGCAACTATATATAATGTATTATATCTATACCCAACTACGACAATTACAGGTTATAATTTACCAAATATTTTCAGTGTTGAAATAAATAATACTTACCATCTGATTCTTTCATGCCTTTCCTGATTCTCTCGTTTAGCGTTCCGAAACGATGGTAAAAATGACTACAAAGGTGATAAAAATGAACTCGTTGGCACAACCGAAGTAACCCAAGAACAAGTGGGGAAAATATACCTGATGGTATATTGATTGAGGTATGTAGTAGGTTGTACACACGTAAGTAGTTACAACCAAAGTCAAAGTTCCTAAGGATAATAATGACAGCGGCATAATATCTGGCCGACATACGGAGTCCAAGTTTAGTATCCAAACGCCTGAGGGAGTTGTATATATCTATCATATTGCTACAGTTTATTGCACAGCTGATGACAGTAAACAAAGACATTAGAGAAACCGTGATATGGTCTAAGAGTTCAACGAAAACATTTGTGTTGGTAACCATGTATATGGGGTGCCCATGGGAAGCTTCGACAGCGTCAAACATTACTGAAAAAAATTAACTACCGGCAAAAATACAGGCCAAACTAATTCCAAATGTACAAAAAATGGGCGAAAACAAGAGGCTAGTTTCTCCATTTGGTGGGGTTTGAAGAACAACTGGGAAAACTCCTGTTATTTGGCAGAGAATCAACAGTGGGCACGCCGGCAACAAATCCATTGTTCTAATGTGACAATTGTAGGGAAGAAATATTCTTTACTTCAGCAGTTTGACAGGAAAACAAACTACTGTTTATTGAAGTTCTGTGGTCATTTGTATTGTTTGTATTGAGTCCATTGATTTTAATTCTTAGTCTATCAGGTACATTTCTTTTTTCTACTTTATGTAAACGAAACTTTACACTTTGCGATAGCTAAACTAAACTTTTAAATAAAAGAATAATTGTTTAGAAATGTTTACTTTAAATGCACACTAACTATCATATTGTAGGGTATTTGATAATAATTTAATAAATTTTATTAAAATACTAGTAGACCCCCTGCTCACCTCACGTGCCAATCTCGTCACCTACTAAGTTGTGTCACTTCGCTCGTGTATTTTACTTTTTCATCACATTACAGGCTTACATTATTAAAAAAATAACTTTTACATCAAGTTGCACAATCCTAATCTCTTCCATTCATATTGTGAAAGATACCAAGGCTTTAATTGGCCTTTTCTGTGATATTTTAAATCTATCTTATTTTAGCTCATTGAGGGAATATATTTAAGAAATTCTTGCTTAGTATGCTTATATAACCTGTAAACATATGTTTGGCCAAGTATCATGGGCGAAAGCCTTTCAACATTTTGTAAAGTCTGCACTCGCTTAGATAAGCAATTGAAATTATAGAAGTAGAGAGTGAACATTCTGTGACCAAGTAATGTAAACTAAACTTGTAAAGCCAAAAATAATTGGAAATAATTATAAATTTGCGTTTTAAAAAGAAGCGTGCAAAAATGTAGCAGATGCCTACTGAATTACAGCTTAAATTTTATATATTTAAAGTAAAGGCATTTCTTTAGAATTTGAAATAAAAATAGGCTTATGCTTAAAGATAAAAAACATTGAATATCTAAAAATTTGCACCCCCTTGCATAATTAAACAATGTTAGACCCGAAGTTGTTAATTCATTACGGTCCTATCATTTATCGTGCTGGTATAATACATAAGTAAATAATTAAAATGTTATTTGTATATATTTCAATTTATTGTGTCAAAAATAATATCTAATCCAACAAATATTAACATACCCAAATAATTATAATTGAAAAAAATACCTTTTATTCATACAATTAAACTATCGTTATATTCTGTATATAGGAATATAATAAAAATTATTTGTGTTTTCAGAATGAATATAAATTATTTAACATTGAAAATTGTCTTCAAAGTAATGATACATTTTCTAATAAATGTTGACTTTAATTGTAGGTAGGCTATGTTCGTTGAATTTAGTATTGCGCTAGAAATGGTACTCATGGCCTCTCGCTCTGAGTTAAGAACCGAAGTAGTACTCATGGACTCTCGCTCTCAGTTAAAAACCGCAGTGGTACCTGATCATTATCATGTTCCATATACATATAGGTTTGGGCAAAAGTCTGCAATATATTTATTGATTTCAAAACCATGAAAATAAATATAAGGAAAATTTGCAGTTATGTACACGTCCCTATACCAAACATTTAGACATATTTTAGTTGTTTTTTGCATAGCGAGGTGATGGCCAATGAAGGAAGTCTAAAAAGTGTTAAATGTAAGCCTACCTCGAGCTATACATCATTTTAAAGGTCTTTGTTTTCAAAACACAAAAGTCCTAACGAGGTAAAGAGGATAACCCAGTCAGAAAATATAGCCTCTAAAAGCATTTAATGTAAGGGATAAAGTCTGGAATGTATTTATTAATTCTAAAACTAATAAAAGTAAAGTAATGAAACTTTATGTTATATACATGTCGTTATACCAAACACATGGAAATATTTTACTTTTTTTGCATATCCAGGGCATGGCCCATGAAGGAAGTCTTAAATGTAAGCCTTCCTTGAGCTATACCTCATTTTAAAGGTCGTCGTTTGTGAAACGCGAGTGCAACCTGAGGTAAAAAGGATGATCCAGTCAGAAAATATAGTAACTCAGAGAATTTAACGTCATATAACTAACACTGATAAAGACTAAGGCAAGATAGTTATTATCTATTGCTGCGTAGAGCTATAATTTATGTAACTGAATATGGGATTTTGAATTTCACAAAAATAAGTAACACATTATTATAATAATATTTTTAAGCTATTTAAAGTATAACTACTTTGAAAAGTTGTATGAATAATTTTTTTCTTATTTTTATCTTAGTTAATTAGCTAATTTTTATCTTATTTTTATAACGCAGTCGTATGTTACGATTGTTAACAATCAACAACATAATCAGCAACAGCGACCTGAAGTTTTTTAATAAATAGCCGTATAACTGGGATGAATTAGTAATATGTGAGCTGTATTTTGTGAATGAGTCATCCTTTTGACCTCAAGTTTGCACTTTTGTAATGTACTTTGTTCCACTGGCCTCTAAAGTTCCTATGGTATTCTTATGGAGCTACTATATTAATTATTTGACTAACAGCTATTAAATAAAACCAAATTTAATAACATTGTGGTTGGCCACAATTTTACAATTAAAAATAATTTCCTAAATAGTAAATTATACATAGTATCAGCTGTTCTAAATTGAATCTAAATAATTGTTTTTAAAAAACAAAGTATTTAGTTAATTTTTTTTTCTTGTTTTTAGGAATTTTGAATGGTCTTCAATTTCTTGGAATTTTTATTTATATTTTGATTGCAAGTCTTTAAACTAAAAGCTTGCAGCTCATTTTGATTATACAGGGTTGTGCAACATTCTGGAATATATTTATTAATTTAAAAACCATTGAAAGAAATGGAATGTAACTTTGCAGTTATATACATGTCTCTATATCAAATATTTACACATATTTTACTTATTTTTCGTATAGCCAGGCGATGGCCCATGAAAGAAGTTTTAAAAATTATTAATGTAAGCCTACCTTGAGTTATACCTCATTTTAAAGGTATTTGTTTGTAAAACACAAGAGTGCAAACCTGAGGTCAAAAGGATGACCCAGTCAGAAAATGAAGTCCCTCTCAAAGGATTCATGTCATATTACTAAAACTGCTTAAGACAAAGTTAAGATATTTATGCTCTATTGCTGTGTAGAGCTATAATTTATGTAACTATGAGAAATTAAATTTCGCAAAAAATAAGTAACAAATTATTATAACAATATAATAATCATAATAATATTATAATAATTCTTAAACTATTTTAGGTAATCCTACTGTCAAAAGTATTTTAATATTTTTTTTATATTTTATCTTAGTTAAAAAGTATAGTTATTTTTGTAACGCTGTCGTTTGTTACAATTGTTAACAATCAACAAAATAATCAGCAACAGGGACCTGAAACTGTCTAATAAATAGCCTTATAATCGATAGTAATCAGAAATATGGCAATGAATTCTTTTACTAGCTGTATTTTGTGAATGGGTCATCCTTTTGACCTCAGATTTGCACTTTTGTATTTTACATACAAAAACCTATAAAATGAGGTATAACTAGAGGTAGGCTTATATTAAAAATGTTTAAGATTTCCCTCATGGGCCATCCCCTGGATATGCAAAAACAAGTAAAAAATATCTAAATGTTTGGTATAGGGACATGTACATAGCTGAAATTTGTTATTACATTTCTTTTTATTGTTTTGAAATTAATAAATATATTCCAGACTTTTGGTAAACCCTGTATAATGTAAAATGTCTGTATGCAATAAAATAATAAATAAAACTAGTGAGTTATTTAAAAATAACTGTTGTTATTTACACAATATTCTAATTCAACATTCGTTGTAACATCTTAAAATAAATGACCATAACTATTGTCGTCTTACTGTCCTACAGTGAAAAATATGTGTTTTTTGAGGCTTTTGGTAAAGAATCTTAATTAAATCAAATTTTTTTAATATCCAAATTTAAAACCGTGAAGTTTGATAATTAATGAATTAATATAACAGTATTGTACAGTATTAAAAAATTACAATTATTATTGATGATTTATACTCATTTAAATAAATGTACTGCATACTTATTTTTGCACAGTAAATATTTTTGTGTTTTAATTGCATAACATTAATTGTCGTAGCTGGAGTGGAATCTTTATTATGAGTCAATGTCAATAATTACTATATCATAACGACGTAACTACTAAATATAAAATATCGATACAGAGAGATAACAGTCTATCATAAAGAATGGTTGTAAATTGAGAGAGTGCAGACGTTGCTAGTGTTACTCTGACGCAGTATTTGGTTGTTTATAATACGGTAATAATTAATAAACTATGACGTACGCTCGCCACGTTCCCGATTTTGACAGTAGCTATCAATAGTAGCGGTGATACTGTGTACATACCTGTATTTAATATTTCAAGAGATCAAACAAACACTTCGATGACATATCCCGTTGCTTGGCAAGACGGGATGAATTTATCCATTATTTATGTCATTATTTTGAAAAGACAATATTCCAAACAGAAGATTTTGTAACACTTATTTTTTTTATTTACTTAAAAAAGTATCAAGATTTTTAGTAACATTCTTTTAAATAATTATTGTCTTCAAAAGAAAAGTTGAACAAAATAAATCAACCAAAAAGCGCAAGCTTGACAAACTATATCAAACACTGTTTATTTAGCCCCTGAACTGTTTTAAGATTATATAAAAATAAAATTACCTTTGTCAACAGTTCAAATTTGTTGTATTGTGTATGACGACCGTTTCAACATAATTATTCTGAAGATGACATAATTATGTTGAAACGGTCGTCATACACATTACAACAAATTTCAACTGTTGACATAGATAATTTTATTTTTACATAAACTATATCAACTAAGACTTTTCTTACAAAACACCACCTGTATATTTTGCACTATGTTGTTGTTATTTAAAACAAGATTATTTCTGTAATTTAATGTTGTTCTTTAATTAAATTTTATATTGTCTATGATATTAGAAGTTGAAGTAGGCATATAAAAACTGTTCACGTTAAAGTTTGTATAAGAATTGTATTTATCTTCGAACTCCTCAATGGTTCCATTGACGTCCCTAACTTGCTTGGTGAAGTGGACCCGACCACAGAAACTTCAGTAGGTGCCAATATGCCAGACATTTTGAAATCTACAGTCCTATGGTGAGAATGATGCGACTGGACAATTCTCCGTGTTCTGAAGTGTATTTCTTCCATGACGTTATACAGAATAAGTTGCCTACTGATTCAATCTCAATGTACGTGTATGGGTGGGCGGGTGGGTCAATATCAATGTACGTGTATGGGTGGGCGGGTGGGTCAATCTCAATGTACGTGTATGGGTGGGCGGGTGGGTCAATCTCAATGTACGTGTATGGGTGGGCAGATGGGTCAGTCCCAATGTACGTGTATGGGTGGGTGGGTGGGTCAATCTCAATGTACGTGTATGGTTGGGCGGGTGGGTCAATCTCAATGTACGTGTATGGGTGGGCGGGTGGGTCAATCTCAATGTACGTGTATGGGTGGGCGGATGGGTCAGTCCCAATGTACGTGTATGGGTGGGTGGGTGGGTCAATCTCAATGTACGTGTATGGGTGGGCGGGTGGGTCAATCTCAATGTACTAACCCTACTAACCCTAATTAAATACCATTGTACGTGTATGGTTGGGTGGGTGGGTCAATACCACTGTACGTGTATGGGTGGGTCAATACCACTGTACGTGTATGGGTGGGCGGGTCAATACCACTGTACGTGTACGGGTGGGCGGGTCCAATATGTAACGTTTAGACCAGTCATGTGCTGACTTCCCTGAAGCATGTACCGCATTATCTATTATGTAAAATAATTGTATATACAATTTAGACCTTGAATTAGACTATTTTAAACACAGTTTGTAATGGTTATGCTATTGTAATGTAAAATAAATATACATTTAGTAGTTTTCTTGTAGAGATTCTTTGTTACTATTTTAGATATTGATCTTAGGTTGAATATTTACTGTCTTGTCTGGTTGTAGTTGTTATGTTGTATTTATTTTTCTGTCAGGTAATAAAACTTAATTTTCTTATTATCAGATTCCACTAATTTTTAATAGGCCAATATTTATATTTTGTTTCCTTTACAATATAAAGGTGGGTTAATTGAATATTTAAAAATATATATATATATACTTCGACTACCATTCATCTTCGACTACGCATATTTTGTAGGATTGTTTGTCAGATCAATACAAGCAAATAATGCCTTTTAACATGTGTCCTATTTCGATTCGTTTTCTGTCTGTATGTGTTTTTTACAAAAAATTTAATATCTCAAAAACGCTTTGACATAAAATACTGAATTTTCTTATGAATGTTGATCTTACAAGATTACTTTTCATGTAAAAAGCTGAGTGTATATAAATATCAGTATAAAACTGGTGGCTGTCTAAACATTTCAATGTCAAATATAAAAAACTACTCATTTTACCCAAAAATGTTAGTTAACAGTATTTGTAGACTACGTTATGCCAAATTCAACAGTATGCCAATTTAAAAGACTGGTTGACAAATAACTGAGAAAACTTATTTTTGTGACTGAAATCATTGTTATCTGGGTAAAGATTACTCGGATAATACTGTTTCAGTCACAAAAATAAGTTTTCTCAGTTATTTGTCAACCAGTCTTTTAAATTGGCATACTGTTGAATTTGACATAACGTAGTCTACATATATTGTAAATTAATATTTGTTGTAAAGTGAGTAGTTTTGATATTTGACTGACATTTTTAGACAGCCACCGTTTGGAAACTGATAATCTGTCATTCACTCTTTTTTCGTGAAATATTATTTTTTTAAGATCAACTTTCATATGAAAACTCTGTCTGTCTGGATATGTTGTTTACATAGTTTATGAAAATGAAATGAAAGGAGTTGAAAAATTGCTTTATTAAATGGGTGAAGTTAGGACTGTAAAGTCCTCTCTAACACTTAACCCCAACATGTATCATATCTTAATAACATCTCAAGCTATTACAAAAATTACATCGTACCAGCTATTAATGACTCAAAATTCTTCAATCAATAATTACTTATTAACTATCTAAAAAACAAGTTCATTTTTATACCATCCTTTAGGAAGTAAAATTTTGCAATATTTTTGTTTTTTTAATTAAAGTTTTTAAGATTAAAATTTAAAAACTAAAAATAGGCGCCATATTTAAATTGTACAAGGTAGGAACTTAATACTATATAATGAATTAGGTATAGTTATTTATCAAATATGTACCATATTTGAAGATAGTAATGTAGTATCTTTATTTATGATTTAAAATTAAGATTAGATTTGTTTGAAAATACTGTTACACAAACTGTACTAACACACGCCTAATTTGCGCATTGGGAGAAATTTTCAGTTTTCACATTATTGTAACTTAACTGAATAAAAATATTTTGAATTTGATGTATGCAGAATATCATTATCTAATACACTATAGAGTATTAAGTTCTTGGTTTATACCATGATGCCTAATTTATGGTTTTTAAAGTTTAATCTTAAATAGTGTAAACAAATAAAAAACTAAAAGATAGACAGCAAAACAAAATTCCGTTTGCCAAAAGGTGTTATAAGGATTTGTAATATCACACGAATAATAGCTTGTAAGGAAAACTGCGTTGTCGGATATTTGTTTATATAAACCTTTTCTTAGTTTTCATGTATTAATATATCAAAGTTTTGAAAGGGTTTTTTTTAACACTCTCTGTATTTATTTATATAATCTCTTGTTGTTATATATCATGTGTTGCTGTATTATTAACACCCTCTATATATATTTAGATAATCTCTTGTTGTTATATGTCATGTGTTGCTGTTTTATTAACACCCTCTATATATATTTAGATAATCTCTTATTGTTATATATCATGTGTTGCTGTTTTATTAACACCCTCTATATATATTTATATAATCTCTTGTTGTTATATGTCATGTGTTGCTGTTTTATTAACACCTTCTATATATATTTAGATAATCTCTTGTTGTTATATGTCATGTGTTGCTGTTTTATTAACACCCTCTATATATATTTAGATAATCTCTTTTTGTTATATGTCATGTGTTGCTGTTTTATTAACACCCTCTATATATATTTAGATAATCTCTTGTTGTTATATGTCATGTGTTGCTGTTTTATTAACACCCTCTCTATATATTTAGATAATCTCTTGTTGTTATATGTCATGTGTTGCTGTTTTATTAACACCCTCTATATATATTTAGATAAACTCTTGTTGTTATATATCATGTGTTACTGTTTTATTAACACCCTCTATATATATTTAGGTAATATCTTGTTGTTATATGTCATGTGTTGCTGTTTTATTAACACCCTCTATATATATTTAGATAAACCCTTGTTGTTATATGTCATGTGTTGCTGTTTTATTAACACCCTCTATATATATTTAGATAATCTCTTGTTGTTATATGTCATGTGTTTCTGTTTTATTAACACCCTCTCTATATATTTAGATAATCTCTTGTTGTTGTATGTCATGTGTTGCTGTTTTATTAACACCCTCTTTATATATTTAGATAATCTCTTGTTGTTATATGTCATGTGTTGCTGTTTTATTAACACCCTGTATATATATATATATATATATATATATATATATATATATATATATTTAGATAATCTCTTGTTGTTATATGTCATGTGTTGCTGTTTTATTAACACCCTCTATATATATTTAGATAATCTCTTGTTGTTATATATCATGTGTTACTGTTTTATTAACACCCTGTATATATATTTAGGTAATATCTTGTTGTTATATATCATGTGTTGCTGTTTTATTTACACCCTCTATATATATTTAGATAATTTCTTGTTGTTATACGTCATGTGTTCCTGTCTTATTTTTATTGTACTTCCTTCAGCCTCGTAGCATATAATGTAATTACAGTTAGATGTTTTGTTAATTATACATAAAAGGCCAACAGACCAACGTTTTACGCTATTCTCACGAAAGAGTTTTTTTCTGAAATTTAAGTTTTTTTGTTATATCTGGTTGTCAAAATTTTTTTGCATATAAATTAATTATTTACTCAAATAAGCAATCATTTCCGCTTTTGGTAATTTTCTTTACCCTCTTGGGTTAGTTTTTTGTCACACACTCGGTTGGGGCTGAGAGGGTGGATTTCTATATATCTATTACGACAGGAGTTGATGTTTACTGAACTAGTAAACTGAGTGAGATACGGACAAGGTATAAAACAACATAAGGTTACGGCTATTTAATATAAGATTTTTTCACATGAGACCTCCATTACATAAAAAATTAATAATAATCAAATTGTTATTTAGCAGACATTTAGTTACTTATAAAATTGCTTTAGTTTTTGTTAAAAATATGATTTCGTAATCTAAAAAATTATGATTTTATTTATATGCATATTTCAAAATTCATTTTCACATATTAAATTTTATTAATTTGGCTTTAGTTAAGCTTTTTGAGTTTGTTTTTAATTTCTTGTTAACTGCATGTCTTGAATTTGTTGTTATTCCTCATCGAAAAAAAGTTTTGTTAATTCTATTTTTATAAAGAGAATCATTAGAACAAAATGGTTACTTTTTTTAATTTTGCATCTTTTTATCTTGTTTTTATGTCCTTTCTGTTGATCTTCATCACTACAATTATTCTATATTTATATATTTACTTTTAATAAGGAATGGAATTTATTGCTTTAGTATAAACTATCATGTGTTTATTTTATTATATTATAAATGTTATTGCTTTGAATACTCTTTAATATTATTGTAGAAAAGTGTCTATATAAAACTGTTAAAACCATTGTATATTAGCATGTTCGCCTTTGATAGTGAATTAAAGGTCATATTAACTGTAATAGTAGATTTTTAAAGAAACCTTCTTAATGAAGCGAGCATTTTTGGTTTTAATATAACTAGGTGTATTACATTTACAATACCATATTTTACTAAAAATTAAACTTTTTCGTGCAATGTTGTATATTTTACATTTATCCCCCCACCCTAAAATGTTATGATTTTTTATTTTATGAAATATAACTAATAACTTTATATGTATTTGTGCTTATAAAATAAGTCCTAATATTTATACTTCCATAAATATATTTTAATTATTAAATGTATTTTAATTTAAATACCATACAATAGTATAATCAAACCGGAAAATAAAGTATACTGTATACATGAATATGGTATAATTAGTTATAATTTAATACAACGGCAACTATATATAATGTATTATATCTATACCCAACTACGACAATTACAGGTTATAATTTACCAATTATTTTCAGTGTTGAAATAAATAATACTTACCATCTGATTCTTTCATGCCTTTCTGATTCTCTCGTTTAGCGTTCTGAAACGATGGTAAAAATGACTACAAAGGTGATAAAAATGAACTCCGTTGGCACAACCGAAGTAACCCAAGAACAAGTGGGGAAAATATACCTGATGGTATATTGATTGAGGTATGTAGTAGATTGTACACACGTAAGTAGTTACAACCAAAGTCAAAGTTCCAAAGGATAATAATGACAACGGCATAATATCTGGCCGACAGAAACGGAGTCCAAGTTTAGTATCCAAACGCCTGAGGGAGTTGTATATATCTATCATATTGTTACAGTTTATTGCACAGCTGATGACAGTAAACAAAGACATTAGAGAAACCGTGATATGGTCTAAGAGCTCAACAAAAACATTTGTGTTGGTAACCATGTATATGGGGTGCCCATGGGAAGCTTCGACATCGTCAAACATTACTGAAAAAAATGAACTACCGGCAAAAATACAGGCTAAACTAATTCCAAATGTACAAAAAATGGACGAAAACAAGAGGCTAGTTTCTCCATTTGGTGGGGTTTGAGGAACAACTGGGAAAACTCCTGTTATTTGGCAGAGTTCAACAACAGTGGGCACGCCGGCAACAAATCCATTGTACTAATGTGACAATTGTAGGGAAGAAATATTCTTTACTTCAGCAGTTTGACAGGAAAACAAACTACTGTTTATTGAAGTTCTGTGGTCATTTGTATTGTTTGTATTGAGTCCATTGATTTTAATTCTTAGTCTATCAGGTACATTTCTTTTTTCTACTTTATGTAAACGAAACTTTACATTGCGATAGCTAAACTAAACTTTGAAATAAAAGAATAATTGTTTAGAAATGTTTACTTCAAATGCACACTAACTATCATATTGTAGGGTATTTGATAATAATTTAATAAATTTTATTAAAATACTAGTAGACCCCCTGCTCACCTCATGTGCCAATCTCGTCACCTACTAAGTTGTGTCACTTCGCTCGTGTATTTTACTTTTTCATCACATTACAGGCTTACATTATTAAAAAAATAACTTTTACATCAAGTTGCACAATCCTAATCTCTTCCATTCGTATTTTGAAAGATACCAAGGCTTTAATTGGCCTTTTGTGTGATATTTTAAATCTATCTTATTTTAGCTCATTGAGGGAATATATTTCAGAAATTCTTGCTTAGTATGCTTATATAACCTGTAAACATATGTTTGGCCAAGTATCATGGGTCAAAGCCTTTCAACATTTTGTAAAGTCTGCACTCGCTTAGATAAGCAATTGAAATTATACAAGTAGAGAGTGAACATTCTGTGACCAAGTAATGTAAACTAAACTTGTAAAGCCAAAAATAATTGGAAGTAATTATAAATTTGTGTTTTAAAAAGAAGCGTGCAAAAATGTAACAAATGCCTACTGAATTACAAATTTATATTTATATATTTAAAGTAAAGGCATTTCTTTAGAATTTGAAATAAAAATAGGCTTATGCTTAAATATAAAAAACATTGAATATCTAAAAATTTGCACCCCCTTGCATAATTAAACAATATTAGACCCAAAGTTGTTAATTCATTACGGTCCTATCATTTATCGTGCTGGTATAATACATAAGTAAATAAATAAAAAGTTATTTGTATATATTTCAATTTATTGTGTCAAAAATAATATCTAATCCAACAAATATTAACAAACCCAAATAATTATAATTGAAAAAAATACCTTTTATTCATACAATTAAACTATCGTTATATTTTGTATATAGGAATATAATAAAAATTATTTGTGTTTTCAGAATGAATATAAATTATTTAACATCGAAAATTGTCTTCAAAGTAATGATACATTTTCTAATAAATGTTGACTTTAATTGTAGGTAGGCTATGTTCGTTGAATTCAGTATTGTGCTAGAAATGGTACTCATGGCCTCTCGCTGTGAGTTAAGAACCGAAGTAGTACTCATGGACTCTCGCTCTCAGTTAAAACCGCAGTGGTACCTGATCATTATCATGTTCCATATACATATAGGTTTGGGCAAAAGTCTGCAATATATTTATTGATTTCAAAACCATGAAAATAAATATAATGAAAATTTGCAGTTATGTACACGTCCCTATACCAAACATTTAGACATATTTTAGTTGTTTTTTGCATAGCGAGGTGATGGCCCATGAAGGAAGTCTAAAAAATGTTAAATGTAAGCCTACCTTGAGCTAT
The DNA here is from genome assembly GCA_035578905.1 of Stictocephala bisonia. Taxonomy (NCBI): domain Eukaryota; kingdom Metazoa; phylum Arthropoda; class Insecta; order Hemiptera; family Membracidae; genus Stictocephala; species Stictocephala bisonia. The sequence continues at coordinate 79,788 of JAQJVL010002605.1, forward strand.
ACCTCATTTTAAAGGTCTTTGTTTTCAAAACACAAGGGTCCTAACGAGGTAAAGAGGATAACCCAGTCAGAAAATATAGCCTCTAAAAGCATTTAATGTAAGGTATAAAGTCTGGAATGTATTTATTAATTCTAAAACTAATAAAAGTAAAGTAATGAAACTTTATGTTATATACATGTCGTTATACCAAACACATGGAAATATTTTACTTTTTTTGCATATCCAGGGCATGGCCCATGAAGGAAGTCTTAAATGTAAGCCTTCCTTGAGCTATACCTCATTTTAAAGGTCGTCGTTTGTGAAACGCGAGTGCAACCTGAGGTAAAAAGGATGATCCAGTCAGAAAATATAGTAACTCAGAGAATTTAACGTCATATAACTAACACTGATAAAGACTAAGGCAAGATAGTTATTATCTATTGCTGCGTAGAGCTATAATTTATGTAACTGAATATGGGATTTTGAATTTCACAAAAATAAGTAACACATTATTATAATAATATTTTTAAGCTATTTAAAGTATAACTACTTTGAAAAGTTGTATGAATAATTTTTTTCTTATTTTTATCTTAGTTAATTAGCTAATTTTTATCTTATTTTTATAACGCAGTCGTATGTTACGATTGTTAACAATCAACAACATAATCAGCAACAGCGACCTGAAGTTTTTTAATAAATAGCCGTATAACTGGGATGAATTAGTAATATGTGAGCTGTATTTTGTGAATGAGTCATCCTTTTGACCTCAAGTTTGCACTTTTGTAATGTACTTTGTTCCACTGGCCTCTAAAGTTCCTATGGTATTCTTATGGAGCTACTATATTAATTATTTGACTAACAGCTATTAAATAAAAACAAATTTAATAACATTGTGGTTGGCCACAATTTTACAATTAAAAATAATTTACTACATAGTAAATTATACATAGTATCAGCTGTTCTAAATTGAATCTAAATAATTGTTTTTAAAAAACAAAGTATTAAGTTTAGTTTTTTTCTTGTTTGTAGGAATTTTGAATGGTCTTGAATTTGTTGGAATTTTTATTTATATTTTGATTGCAAGTCTTTAAACTAAAAGCTTGCAGCTCATTTTGATTATACAGGGTTGTGCAAAATTCTGGAATATATTTATTAATTTAAAAACCATTGAAAGAAATGGAATATAACTTTGCAGTTATATACATGTCTCTACATCAAATATTTACACATATTTTACTTATTTTTCGTATAGCCAGGTGATGGCCCATGAAAGAGGTCTTAAATATTTTTAATGTAAGCCTACCTTGAGTTATACCTCATTTTAAAGGTATTTGTTTGTAGAACACAAGAGTGCAAACCTGAGGTCAAAAGGATGACCCAGTCAGAAAATTCAGAAAATAAAGTCCCTCTCAAAGGATTCATGTCATATGACTAACACTGCTTAAGACAAAGTTAGGATATTTATGCTCTATTGCTGTGTAGAGCTATAATTTATGTAACTATGAGAAATTAAATTTCACAAAAAATAAGTAACAAATTATTATAACAATATAATAATATTATAATAATTCTTAAACTATTTTAGGTAATCCTACTGTCAAAAGTATTTTAATATTTTTTTATATTTTATCTTAGTTAAAAAGTATAGTTATTGTTGTAACGCTGTCGTTCGTTACGATTGTTAACAATCAACAAAATAATCAGCAACAGGGACCTTTAACTGTTAAATAAATAGCCTTATAATCGATAGTAATCAGAAATATGACAATGAATTCTTTTACTAGCTGTATTTTGTGAATGGCTCATCCTTTTGACCTCAGATTTGCACTTTTGTATTTTACATACAAAAATCTTTAAAATGAGGTATAACTAGAGGTAGGCTTACATTAAAAATGTTTAAGATTTCCCTCATGGGCCATCCCCTGGATATGCAAAATCAAGTAAAAAATATCTAAATGTTTGGTATAGGGACATGTACATAGCTGAGATTTGTTATTACATTTCTTTTTATTGTTTTGAAATTAATAAATATATTCCAGACTTTTGGTAAACCCTGTATAATGTAAAATGTCTGTATGCAATAAAATAATAAATAAAACTAGTGAGTTATTTAAAAATAACTGTTGTTTTTTACACAACATTCTAATTCAACATTCGTTGTAACATTTTAAAATAAATGACCATAGCTATTGCCGTCTTGCTGTCCTACAGTGAAAAATATGTGTTTGTTGAGGCTTTTGGTAAAGAATCCTAATTAAATCAAATTTTTTTAATATCCAAATTTAAAACTGTGAAGTTTGATAATTAATGAATTAATATAACAGTATTGTACGGTATTAAACAATTACAATTAAAAAACGCATTATTTTTAATATTGATCTCATTTTAATAAATGTACTGCATACTTATTTTTGCACAGTAAATATTTTTGTGTTTTAATTGCATAACATTAATTGTCGTAGCTGGAGTGGAATCTTTATTATCAGTCAATGTCAATAATTACTATATCATAACGACGTAACTACTAAATATAAAATATCGATACAGAGACCAGTTTAGTTCTTCCATTTGATGTAGTTTCAGGTACCATTGGAAAAGTTCCGAAAAATTGACAAAGAAACATTAACGCAGGCTTTGGAATGGCATCCATTCTATGAATGTCAGCTGCAGAAGGAGAGAATTGAGGGCTATCACAATTGTTTGACAGGACAAACAATTACCTGTTACTCTCAATTCCACGAAAAATAACAGTATTTGTGGATATAGTGTTTGGACAAAATTATATTCGATTTAATGTTTGATGGCATCTAATGTTACTAAATATCACTGAATAATAACTTCAGTTCTTTTATTATAATGAAAGACGGTGTCTTTACAAACAAAATCTTTAGAAATATTACTATAGATTAATTCAAATCAAACTTATTCTATTCTACCTTTACACCTACCAAAACATGTTTACTATTGATTATTTCCATTGTTGGACAGTTATGATTGCTTGATTGCTTACTGGCAACCTTCGTCGTTATCCAAGAGGAGAAAGAAATATTTATTTTATGGGTTCCTAACAGAAACATAAATACTGATTATGATGATTTAGTTAAACTTCCTGTTTACCTAAACGTAAAGTTTCGTTAGTTAATAAATATATAACAACTTTGCATCTGTAATAAATTAAACAATAAAAAATATTGTTTAAAACTTAATTTGTTTAAAGGTATTGCAAGAAAACAACAAGGCGTTCATATTTTAAGAATCTGATTACAATAAATAGTCATTAAGAGTATTTTAGGGTTATTCAGATAATTTAATATTTTCATGTATTGTTTTCCTCGTAGGAAAATATTTATCAAGAATATTCTTGTTTTTGAAAAATTTCCAGTCATAGGATATTGAAAAGTTTTGTTACGTAGTATACTTTTTTTTTAGTTTTCTGGACTTATGTTTTTTTTAATAAATAGGTTCACGATTGTTACATAAAACCTATTAATGATAAACTTTCGAATATCAAAACATATAAGAAATGTACGATTAAGTCAATTATTGTAAATTTTTAAATATATCTTAATCCATTACATAAAATATATCTAATTAATGTTAAAGTAAATTTATAACAAATATTCATGATTCAGAAAAAATACATGCAATAAAGCCCCAAATGTAGTAAATAATATACCTAGAGTAGTTTCAGAAATACGTCAAGTTGTGTATTTCTCTCGGGAGTCGGGCCTTTGATTGCCTTGTGGTATACGTCCTTATATCCAACTAGCTATATTTCCCCTCATGTAGAGACTAAATTTCTTAACTAACTTAGAGCTCAAATAATGTAAGATTAGTGAGATATATACAGACATTGCATAGTAATTAAATAATTATCTGTAAATATAGTTTTAATACAGTTTAATTTACGTATCAAATCTGTACAGAATTTTTGTTTAGTATCAAATTTTTCCTAATAATATGTCGAAGAAGATATATGTAGTATAGATATTTCTTATGGTGAATGAGCGGGGGTAGGGATTGGGATCGTGAAGGTGTAGCAGGGAGCTACGGCTGTTTTAGGTCACAAGGGTTTCAGCTTAGGATAGGAAGTTGAAAGGTGTTCGAAAGAAAACGAATATGACGGCATGAAGCAAGCAGACAGCTCGGGTCTCCGGAAGAGAGGTCCCAAGGAAACATTGGACCTGAAACAGACACAAGGAAACACAGTGATGAAAATGGGAGCAATAATAATAATAATTATTATTATGAAGTGAGGTAACAGTGGGTATACTGGAAATGAGAATCATCTGAGTGTTGGTGAGTGGGTGGGTGATCATCTGATGGGTGACTAATGGTTGTGTGGGGTGGGGGGGGATAAAAAAATTCGTGAATCAGGTGGTGGTTGGTGATGATGATGGAGTTAGTGGTGTAGGGTTCGGTGAAGTACTCAGCCATTATGGGGTAATCAGTGGTTTTGGCAAGGTAACTTTGGTTGAGGTGGTTGAGGAACTCACGCAGAGTGTAAAGGTCTTGAGAGCTGTGTTGGGGGGTCCAGGTGGTAAGCTAAACGCATGGTGCGTTGCTCGGACCTTTCAAAGTTGGATAAGTGATTAAAAGGGATGCTGGTAAGGGATGGATGGGCATACGTGAGAGTAGGGTGGATGGTGTTGGTGTAGATTCAAAGTTTGTTATTAATGTATTTAATCTAATTATTATGTAACATTATTACACCATATATTAATATGGTGAATCGTTTTGTAATATTGTTATGAGGGAAGGGGCCAATCGTGATTCAGCTACACTAATGTTCTGTGGAAGTTATATCTGAAGAAATGAAGGGGCTTTACACAGTTTTTGCATGGGGCATAGAGCATTGCTATATTTGACGGCGACAGACACCATTTAGCTACACTCTAAGGTGGCTGGTTCAGAAGTTCAAAAGCGTTTTAAAAGTTAATCGCAAGTGATTGTTTAGTAAGAAGTAAAGTTAATATATTTACATGAATATTAGACATTGAGTCTGATCTATAACTTTTAATTAATTTTTAACTTTTAACAATTGTTTTCTGCTCTTTTTTTTAGCCGTTCCCTTCTAATGACATCTCGTAAGTGCCTAAGAACTTTTGTGTGGATAAATTTACCTTATAAGCGATATCACCTATTGTTATTCTTCAGTTTGCATGAACAGTTTTCGAAACTCGCTCAATATTGTCATCTGTGGTTCCAGTAGAAGGGCGTCCACTACGAGAGACATCTTCAATGTTTATGCGACCTTCACGGAAACGTTGTGCCTTTCGTAAAATTGGCTTTTCTTTATCGCCTTATTTCCGTATGCTTGAATTGACATTTTAAGTGTCCCAGAAGATGACTTTTGAAGTAAAAAACTAAATTTAATGATTTTTAGCTGTTCGTTAAATACATTTTCAAAACACTACAATTTAAACACGCAAATACACGAAAAGTGCGCTGCACGGAGGAACAATGGCGGCTGGGTGATACTCATGCTACATATGTCCCTTCTCCAGGAGTAGTACTAACTGATAGACGACGAAATTACCACCGGAAACCACGCTGTGTTTCTCTGTACATCGATTCCTGGAACTTTTTGACTGTACCTCGTATTTTGAAATTAAAGGGAAAATGTCTAGGTAACTTTTGGTTCAGTGTATTATCCACCTAGTATGCAATGTATATAGCATAGATTTTACATTTTTAAACAATTTCATCAGCAAAATACAGTATAGGTGAGGATTTAAATTTGCTTGCTTTGACATGATAAGAAATTTGCTTGCTTTGAAATATCTTATAAGACATGATAAGAGAGAATATGTACTTATCAAAGTTGCACAGGTACGGTTTTTCACACAAACATGATCTACATCGAATTTTCTAGAAAGTAGAATGGTTTTTAATATAAATCAATATAATAATTATTTTTTTAAATAAACGTTGAACTGTTTATATTAACACAAATATAAAACAATTATTGCTCTTAAATGTTACCATTCAAACAGTTTTATATTAGCTTTTCTAACAAGTGATAATAAAATAATCCTTTTTCACTAAACACATCAAATCACTAAATAAAACATATGCTGAATTCCACGATCATTAATGGTCAACACACAACACCAATAAACAATCCTCCAACCGGGCTACATATAATCTCTTATTTTTTTCAGTTTTCATATTATGATTTATGTACACTAAGGATAATATTACTATTATATAGTGAAGTTGAAAACATGTTGTAACATATACACGGAGATGTTGAATATGGATCTAGGAATGACTTTAATAGGCGAATGATGACAAGTTGATAAGAACTGAGGAGGGTGACATTTTAGAAGTATTAAATACTGACAAGTTTAACATAAATTCATGGTTTATAGATTTTTGTTTTGTAGGATTATCATTACGGAATACCATCATTACAGAAAGATGAAGCGTAACAAAATTTTACGGTTAGCCAAACCCACTGTATGTATATAGGTGAGAGGGTGGGTCAACACCAACCTATGCCCGTGTATGGGTGAGAGAGTGGGTTAAAACCAACCTCTTTCCGTACATGGGTGAAAAGGTGGGTCAATACCAACGTCTGTCCACGTATGGTTGAGGGGGTAGGTAAACACTTACCCTCTACCTTGCCGGCGTGGTGGCTCAGTGGCTAAGGCTTCGGACTGCGGAGGGCAAGGTCCAAGGTTCGAATCCCCACTGAGCCAACGGTCGGTACTTCACTCGTTGAATAAAGTTGACGCACAGGCTTGTAGGCCCATGTCAACTGGCGAGTGAAGTTAAAAAAAAAAAAAAAAAAACACCATCCTCTGTCCGTGTATAGATTAGGGGGGGGGGGGGTTGACACAACACCACTCTTTGTTTATGGGTTGATTAGTGGACATCACACTGGGTATGAGTTCGATATACGTACGACATGAAACTTGCACCTTTAAATATGCTTTGTTTGTGATCACGAACCCACCCATTAAGGTAGAGTGGTATTTACCCATCCTCCTACCCATACGCGTAAAGTAGTGGTAACTCAACCCCCCCCCTAACCATACCCCATGTACTGTGGGTATGGCTCAGCCTCTCAAGCATACAGGGACAGAGGTCAAGCCCCACCCTCCCACCAATATACTCACATTAATGCTGTGTTACACCTCCCCCAACCATACTTGGACAAAAGTGATAACCCACCCATACACGTAAAGTTGATTCGAATAATCCTCTCACCCATACATGTAGTGTTGTGTTGACCAATCCACCCAACCATATGGATATATATATATACGTACAGTGGTGATAATTTACCCCCCTACACATACAAGTGGATTTGTGTTAACCCACCCTCCTACCCATATACGTATAGTGGTGATGATTTACAATCATACACATACTAGTAGATGTATTTTTACCCACCTTCCCACCCATATACGTACAGTGGTGATAATTTACCATCCTACACATACTAGTGGACTTGTTTTAACCCACCCTCCCACCCATACACGGTCAGTGGCGATGATTCACCCTCCTACACATACAAGGGGAATGGTGTTAACCCACCCTCGCACTCAGACACATAAAGTGGTATTGACCCATATAAACACCTTTACATGTATGGTGGTATCCAAGTAAGATTGTAGTGAAAACGTACAGCCTTAAGATAGTGATGATCCTATATTTGAGCCTTATCATATTATAATTTATCGGTTTTATTCAATATTTACACGTCTACTAAGAAATATATATATATATATATGAATTTTAATCCAAACTGTGGCTCATTCAAATCTAAAAAAATAAATGCTTACGTTACAGTTATTCCCTCACTTATGACATATAACCTAGTTTCGGTCATTACAGATTCTCCCAAATCATCAATGAATAATTAAATCGCATTTGATAAGTTTTGTTAGCTTCTGATACTCTTAAGTAAATTTGATATTGTTTACATATAAAATGCACTAAAAATGGTTTAGTATCAATTTTAAATTGAACGCATAAACATTGAACAATTATTTAAAATCTTTTAGCTGAGCTTAACATGTATGATCAAATACAAATCGATATGGATTTGGAGTGAACTATAACTAATTATGTATATTTGCGTGATATAAAAAATACATTGAATAATACAGTAATTTATTAATTTTAAAAACACATTATTAGGTTAGCCCTTTTAAATAATTTAGCGTTTCTTCACAGTTGTTGATAATATTATATAAATACAATTAAACTTATTATAGTGTTTGTTTCTTGTAATTTATGTTTGACGTACCGATAATAACAACGATGCACGGAGACAGTTCAAACAATAATAATGCATACAAAGCTTAAACTATCAGTGTTATTTTGTCCCGTCAAACTGTCATGGAAAATAATATTTCTCAACATACAAGTGGCACATCAATGCAACAGATTTGGTACCACCACTTCTATTGTTATTTCTTTTTTAAACTATTGAGCGTTTTTCCAATGATTCTTCAAATTGCACCAAATGGAAAGACTGTCTTAAATTTGTTTCCAAAAATGTTGTCATTTGCAATTACTTTGACCAGCTGAATAACACAAAACTAACTAGCTGTTCAATATTTGCAGGAGTGTTCGTTGTTTTTTATGTGTCAAACATAGCCACAAAATCGTAGTCACAGTCAATATAAATGTTTCCTCAGAGCTGTTATGGTACGTCATACATTCGAAAATGGCTGTTGTTATCGTAATTGGGTGATCCGGTGGCCGAGCGGTCTAAGGCGTCAGGACAAGGATTGGGTTAGAGATAGCGCTGATTCGAATACGGCCTAGACAGGAACATTTATTAGTAATACTCACCCTCTACTGTACTGGTTCGTCCCCTTACTCTGTCTGAATTTCCTCCAACAGATCAATAGTCTATGAGAAATGGGAAGAGTAAGATTAAGAAGGAGGTCAGTTTCTCCTTAAAAAAAAAAAAAAAATTAGTGGAAGAATCAAGCCGGTTGATATGATCACAATGACGGCCAGGGAGGAAGATGCAGACGATCAAAGTAAGTTTAGGCAGATCATTGGTGAGGCAAATATCACCTTTGGATCTGTGGTCATGGAAGTAAGTTTATAATTTAACTTCATACAATAAGCTCAGTCTATCGATATAAAAGCTACATTATCACACAGAGGGTAGTCTTATGAATATAGTGTGACAAGCTCTTCCCCGGGGTAGATATCCAACAGTATAAAAACAGCCTGGGACAGTAAATAGCAATTCAATTAATTAATCAGTGGATTTGTTTTAATAGCCATAGACATATAACAATACATGTACATATCATTATGTATACAGAGCACATTATGTAAAACACCGTTTTCATCAAACTAATATGATAAAATATATAAAATATTTGTGAGACTGAATTGATACTATCGATCGGACCGAGAATAATTTATGATATATGATAATAAATAATAAACTACTAATAATATGTACTAAACTTAATTGAAAAATAGCAATGCTAGTGAAATAAATAGTAATAAAATAAAGTAAATATATTTACTGAAAATATTACATAGTTAATATCAAAAGAGAATAGATAGTAACAATTAAAGAAAACACTCAATAATACCAACATTATGATTAAGTTGAAAATAAGCAAACTCTTACAACAGGCAATAAATAAAACACAGTATAACAATCCAACATATAAGTAATACTATCGAAATGGCAGCGATGAGTCTATCGTGGATGAGTGAGTCAAACGTTACATAAATTACGTTTAAAAAATGATCTATTAAGTTGATGTTGAAGGTGTTAACAATACACAATATTATCAAGTAGTACTAGTGATAAAACTTGTTTAATTTTAGTGCAATTGTTATCAACATTTAAAAATGTCATAGAA